>JBBPBS010000577.1:2998646-3012409 GCA_037974835.1 Cicer judaicum | reverse complement strand
AGAAAAGTAAAAAATAAAAATGAAGTGACAATTTAAAAAAAAAATAAAATAAAAAAAAAAGAGTTTGCAACTCAAAAATTGAGCTGAGAATTAAAAAAGAATTTTATATTTTACATAATCATAGAAAAAAAATAATGTCACATGAGTAATGAATATAAATGAATCATAATCGAGAGACTTAACCATTTGCAAAATGGATTAAAAGTTAATTGCTAAATTTTAAAACTTAGAAGTTAAAAATGCATTTTAATCTTTTTTTTTTTCATACTAAAGATCATTTGTTCAGTAGAATAACATGCAAAGATAAACAAAATCAAAATAAATGAGTTGTATAATGATAAAGTGGAAAATGCTGATATTGTTAGGTTGAACGTTTTATTTTTTAGATTGAAACTTGGGACCACACACTTCTATGAGTTAATTATGTTGAAATTTATCATTTTTTTATAAGATAAAAAAAAAATAAAGTGTAAAATATTTATATTTTTAATTTTATGTGGTCACAAATACCTTTTTTTTAATATAATTTATTTTCAAAAAAAAATAAAATTTGCTCTTAAGTCTAATGATCGGATATATTTTAATTCTGACAATTAAAATTATTTAGTAAGATAATATATTTTAATTATGACATTATAATTCATTTTATATTGTATTCAATGTTATAATTTAGATTAATATTGTATGAACCATTTTCTCAAAGATAAATATATATATATATATATATATATATATATATAAAAGATATTATATGACCATATCAATATGTATATTATTTTTGTGTTTCATTGTATGTATGTCATTTTGCATTTGAGATGCAACACAAACTTGTAATTGTAAGTATCTCAATAATAGACTTCAATAGAACTTGTAATTGCAAGTATCTCAAGAATATATAGACGTAAAAAACACAAATTTGTAATCCAGTTAGAATTTTAACGATTCTATTTACATGAAATTTTTGCTTCAGATTTTAAAAGACAATAAAAACAACCACCATTTTAGTTTGGATTAAGTTTATTTCTCTAGGTTTTGTTGGAAAGCATCAACAATGTTGGGGTTTTTGAAATAATTTGTTCAGTTTTCTATCCACTTTTTAAATGACTTCTAAACATGTGATAGAATTGGTTAAATCTGATATCACTTATAGTTGATTTATGTTTGCATAAGTCAAGAAAAAATATCCATAACTAGATGGAACTAAATAGTGGATCCTCTTTTCTTCCTAGTGAGTATACATGTTTGGAAGACTTTGGATTATGGTTAAAGGAGGTTAAACTTCATACTTGAAAATGGTGGAAAAAAAGAAAATTGAAGAGCTTTTTTCTTGTGCTTCCTTCGTCTTAAAGCTTCCAACTTTTCTCTCTTTATAATTTTAATTTCTATGAGTTCTCTCCTAATATAATGGATGGCTAGATCTTCTAATCAATATTTGGGTGTAGACATTATTAAGCTTTGATTTATAAAACCTTGTTTTAAATATTTTGTTCATAGTGAATTTCATTTCTCTTTATTCTTCATGATTGCGTTAGTGGTTTCATTAGTTCAATTATTGGAAGATGTTAGATTAATTATTTAATTAAAGATTGATAATAATCTATTATTATTATTAATTAAATTGTAGTTAATTAGCACTTACCACTGCATTATATTTTGAACTTTTGTTATTGAATGAACTCTTGATGGATTGAACTATTATGTCAAGTCCAATGAGAGGTTCATGAGTTATTAATATACTGAGTTTCATATTGATATCAATGATAAATTATTAATACATTGAGTGTGTCATATTTTTGTTTTGTGTAAAATATGTGATTAAGTATGTGATACTCTATCCGTGATAAAATTATATATCCATTTATATAAACGATTTTGTACTATAAAATATAGTATTCCACTTCTAAATATTAAATAATTAGAGTATTTTACGTATTGATGGACTCTAATGAGAATCTCACTCTTGTTTATATATATGAAATCAATGAGAATGTCTACACAAAATTATTTATAATTATAATATTATATCGTGATATACGTGTATTGATGATTTAGTGTCATAGTGTTGAATATGATATCATTATAGGTTTGATATTATTATCGAGTATAACATTGTGTTATTATGGTACTTATAAATAAACTAATTTTGTATCTATGTGTTATTCTATAACATTAATGAAATTAAAAAAACTTATCCGTTGAACCAGTTCCAAAAACTAATGAGTAGTGTAACTCATATTTATTTGATCTTAAAAGTCTTTTGATATTTTAGGTTAGTGAAAGTTTCTCATAGCATTTTCAAATGCTTGAGTCATTCTAAAGTCATCATTCTTATATAAAATGTAAGTTTTTTATATGTATTTTTTGCTTTTTCTATCAAATTCAATTTCGGCAACGTTAAAGGTTATTTCTCTTTGATGACAAATATTTTGACAATAACTAAAAAAATTGTATTAATTTTTCATATTCTTTTAATAATTGATTTTTGTCATCTTAGAACCAAAATGGAATAGATTAAACATAGTAAACACCAATATGACCTAAAATTCTTAATCCATTTAAACTAATGCACTTTATTGACGAACTACATTGACTATAACCATAACCCAAAATAAGTGCATAAGTCTTAAGTGCATAAGTCTTAAGACCTAAAATACTTGAACTACATTTACAATAAGTGCATAAGTCTTAGTTAATGACCAAAATGACCTAAAATTTCAAATCATTAAGACTTATGCACTTATTGTAAAAACTATGTTGTCGAAGAACTCAAATGGACTAGAATTAACTTGTAAAAGACCAAAATGACCTAAAATCTTAATTCACTCAAACTAATGCACTTTTTAGGCGAACTTTGACTAAGAACCAAAATAGACTAAAAAAACCTAGTAAAAAGTAAAATAACCTAAAATCATAATCCATTCAAACTTATGCACTTATTTGATGAACTACATTGCCTTAGAATCAAAATGTGCTAGATTAAACCTAGTAAAGATAAAAAATGCCCTAAAAAATTTATCCATTCAAACTAATACACTTTATAGACGAAATACATTGACTAGGAAACAAAAATGACTAGAATAAACCTTGTAAGTACAAAAAAAATGACTTAAAATGTCAATCCATTAAGACTTATGCACTTATTGGACGAACTATGTTGCCTAAGAACCAAAATCGATTGGACTAAACATTTCAAATACCAAAATGACCTAAAATCTTAATCCATTCAAAAGAATGCAGTTTTTAGACGAACTAAATTGTCTAAGAACCAAAATGGAATAGATTCAACCCAGTAAACACCAAAATGACCTTAAATCATAATGTATTCAAACTAATGCACTTTTTAGACGAAATACATTGACTAAGAACATAAAAGGACTAGAAAAAACCATGTAACAACCAAAATAACCTAAAATCTCATTCCATTAAGACTTATGCATGTATTGGATGAACTACGTTGCCTAAGAACCAAGATGGACTAGAACAAACCTATTAAAGAACAAAATGACCTAAAATCTTAATCCATTAAGACTTATACACTTATTGGATGAACTATATTAGCTAAGAAACAACATTGGCCTAGAATCAATCAAGTAAAGAACAAAATGACATAAAATATTAATCCATTCTAACTATCTCACTTTTTAGACAAACTACATTGACTAAGAATCAAATGGACTAGACTAAACCTAATAAAGATCTAAACGACCTAAAATAATAATCCACTAAGACTTATGCCCTGCAATCTTAATTCATTAAAATTAATGCACGTTTTAAATTAACTATATTGACTAAGAACCCTAATGGACTAGAATAAACCTAGTAAAGGCCAAAATGACCTAAAATATAAATCTATTCAAACTAATGCACTTTTTAGACGAACTACATTTACTAAGAATCACATGGACTAGACTCAACCTAGTAAAGACCAAAATGACCTAAAATGATAATCCATTGAGACTTATGCACTGATTTGAAGAACCACACTACTTAAGAACAAAATGGACTCGAATAAACCTATTCTAGACCAAAATAACCTAAAATCTTCATTCATTCAAACTAATGCACTTTTTAGACAAACTACATTGGCTAAGAACCAAAATGGACTATATTAAACCTTATAAAGAGCAAAATGATCTAAAATCTTAATCCCTTGAAACTAATGCAATTATTAGGTGAACTAAATTGACTCGGAACCAAAATGGTCTAAAATTATCGTACTAAAGACAAAAAGGACTTAAAATCATAATCCATTGAGACTTAAGCACTTAGTATATGAACTACATTGTCTAAGATCCAAAATGGGCTATGATAAACCTAGTAAAGAAATAAATGACATAAAAGTATTAATCCATTAAGACTTGTGCATTTATTGGGCAAACTACGATACCAAAGAACAAAATTTGACTAGAATTAACCTAGAAAGACCAAAAAGACCTAAAATCATAATCCTTTCAAACTAATACTCTTTTTAAACGAACTATATTGACTAAGTACCAAAATGAACTAGAATAAACCTAGTAAAGACCAAAATGACATAAAATCTTAATCCATTGAAAATTATGCACTTAGTGGACGAACTACATTGTCTAAGAACCAAAATGGACTAGAAAAAACCTATTAAAGACCAAAATGCCCTAAAATTTTAATCCGTTTAAACTAATGCATTTTTTAGACGAACTATATTGACTAAGACCCCTAGTGGAATAGAATAAACTTAATAAAGAATAAAATGCATTAAATTCTTAATCCCTTGAAACTAATGCACTTATAAGATTAACTAAATTGACTCCAAATCAAAAGGGATTTGGATAAAACTTGTATAGACAAAAATGTCCTGAAATCATAATCCATTCCATCTAATGCACTTCTTAGAGGAACTACAGGAACTTAAAACCAAAATGGTCTAGAATAAACTTAATAAAGACAAAAATGACTTAAAGTCTTAATCCATTAACACTTATGCACTTATTATACAAACTAAATTGCATTAGAACCAAAATGGACTAGAATAAACCTAGCAAATACATTTATTGGACAAACTACATTACATAAGAAAATAAAAATGACTATTATAAATCTAATAAAGGCATAAAATAACCTAAATTTTTTATCTATTCAAACTAACACACTTCACAAACGAACTTCATTGGCTAAGAACCAAAATAGTCTACAATAAACCTAGTAAAGACATAAATGACCTAAAAACTTAATCCATTGAGACTTGTGCACTTATTGGAAAAACTACATTAACTAACAAATAAAATTGGACAAGAATCAACTGGTTTAAGAAAAAAATGACCTAAAATATAAAACTATTCAAACTAATGGAATTTTTAGACAACTACATTGACTCAGAATCAAATGGACTAGACTAAGCATAGTAACAACCAATATAACCTAAAATGATAATCCATCGAAACTTATGCACTTACTTGAAGAACTACGTTGCTTAAGAACAAAATGGACTCAAATAAACCTATTCTAAACCAAAATAACCTAAAATCTTAATCCATTCAAACTTATGCACTTTTTAGACGAACTACATTGGATAAGAACCAAAATGGACTATAATAATCCTTGTAAAGACCAAAATGATTTAAAATCTTAATCCTTTCAAACTAATGTAATTATTAGCCAAACAATATTTACTCAAAACCAAAATTGTCTAAATTTAACATAGTGAAGACAAAAAGTACGTAAAATATTAATCCATTCAGACTTATGCATTTATTATATGAACTACATTGCCTAAGAAACAAAATGAGCTAGGGTAAACCTCGTAAAGAAAAAAATGACCTAAAATCTTAATCCATAAAGACTTATGCATTTATTGGCAAACTACATTACCAAAGAACAAAAATTGATTAGATTAAACCTATTAAAGATCTATATGACCTAAAATCTTAATCCTTTCAAACTAATGCTCTTCTTAGATGAACTACATTAACTAAGAACCAAAATGAACTAGAATAAACCTAGTAAAGACCATAATGACCTTAAATTTTAATCTATTGAAAATTGTGCACTTTTTAATGACTAGAAATTACCTAAAATCTTAATCCATTTAAGCTAAGGCACTTTTTAGACGAACTACATTGACTAAGAACCCTAATGACTAGAATAAACTATGTAAAGAACAAAATGACCTAAATTCTTCAACCCTTGAAACTAATGCACTTATTAGATTAACTAAACGACTCAAAACCAAAAGGGAGTTGGACCAAATTTGTATAGACCAAAATGTATTTAAATCTTAATCCATTCCATCTAATGCAGTTCTAAGACGAACTACATTAACTAAGAATCAAAATGGACTAGAATAAACTTAGTAAAGATAAAAATGACTTAAAACCATTATCATTAACACTTATGCACTTATTATACGAACTACATTGCATTAGAACCAAAATGGACTTGAATAAACATAGTAAATACATTTATTGGATGAACTACATTACCTAAGAAAAAAATTGACTAGAATAAATCTAAATAGACAAAAATAACCTAAAATCTTAATTGATTCAAACTGATGCATTTCACAAATGAACTTCAATGACTAAGAACCAAAACAGTCTAAAATAAACATAGTAAAGACAAATATGACCTAAAAACTTAATTCATTGAGACTTATGCACTTATTGGACGAACTACATTAACTAAGACTAAAATGCACTCAAATAAACCTATTATAGACCAAAATAACCTAAAATCTTAATCCATTCAAACTTATGCACTTTTTAGACAAACTATATTGACTAAGAACCAAAATGGACTATAATAAACCTTGTAAAGACCAAAATGACCTAAAATCTTAATCCCTTGAAACTAATGCAAATATTAGGCGAACTAAATTGACTTAGAACTGAAATGGTCTAAAATTAACCTAGTAAAGACAAAACTGGCGTAAAATCATAATCTATTGAGACTTATGCACTTATTATATGAACTACATTGCCTAAGAACCAAAACAGGCTAAGATAAACCTAGTAAAGAAAAAAATGACCTAAAATTTTAATCCATTAAGACTTATGCATTTTTTAGGCAAACAACATTACCAAAGAACAAAAATTGACTAGAATAAACCTATTAAAGACCAAAATGACCTATAATCTTAATCCATTAAGACTTATGCACTTTTTGGATGAACTATATTAACATTGAAATAAAATTGGACTAGAATCAATCAATAAAAGAACAAAATGACCTAAAAGATTAATCTATTAAAACTAATTCTCTTTTTAGCAAACTAAATTGACTAAGAATTAGACGAACTATAATGCCGAATTACTAAAATAGACTAGAATAATCCTACTTGAGACCAAAATGCTCTACACTCTTAATGCATTTAAACTAATGTACTATTTAGACGAACTATAATGACTAAGAACCCTAGTGGACTTGCATAAACCTAGTAAATGCCAAAATGACCTAAATTCATAATCCATTCAAACTAATGCAGTTTTTAGGTGAACTATATTGACTAAGAACAAAAATAACCTAGAATAAACCTAGTTAAGACCAAAATGATCTAAAATTTTAATCCGTTGGGACTTATGCACTTATTTGAAGAACTACATTGCTTTAGAACAAAAATGTCTAGTATAAACGTATTCTAGACCAAAATGCACAAAAATCTTAATCCATTGAAACTAATGTACTTTTTAAACGAACTACCTTGAATAAGAACCAACATGGACTATAATAAATCACATAAAGACGAAAATGACCTAAAATCTTAATCCATTGAAAATTATGCACTTAGTAAACGAACTACAATGCCTAAGAACAAAAATTGACTAGAATAAATCTATTAGAGACCAAAATGCCCTAAAATGTTAATCCATTGAAACTAATGCACTTTTTAGACGAACTATACTAACTAAGAACCCTAATGGACTTGAATAAAAATAGTATAGAACAAAATTACCTAAATTCTTAATCCCTTGAAACTAATGCAATTATTAGATGAACTAAATTGACTCAAAACCAAAATTGAGTTGGAAAAAGCTTGTATAAACCAAAATGTCCTGAAATCTTAATCAGTTCCAAATAAAGCACTTCTTACACGAATTACATTGACTTAAAACCAAAATAGACTAGAATAAGCTTACTAAAGACACAAATGACCTAAAAACTTCATCCATTAACACTTATGCCCTTATTATTCAAACTATATTGCATTAGAATCAAAATGAACTAGAATAAACCTAGTAAATACATTTATTGGATGAAAAGGACGTAAACTCTTAATCCATTGAGACTTATGCACTTATTATATGAACTATATTGCCTAAGAACCAAATTGGGCTAACATGAACCTAGTAGAGAAAACAATTACTTTTAAGATGAACTACATTGCTTAAGAGCCAAAATGGACAAGACTAAACCTAGTAAAGATTAAAATGACCTATCCATTGAAACACAAGCACTTATAGGAGGAACTACATTACATAATAAGCAAAATGGACTAGAATAAACCTAGTAAAGACCGAAATGATATAATATCTTAATCCATTTAGCATTATGCACTTACTCGAATAACTACAATGGTTTAGACCAAAATGACATAAAATCATAATACATTTAAACTAATGCAATTTGTAGACGAACTACATTGAATAAGAACTCAAAAAGACTAGACTAAATATAGTAAAGATAAAATTACCTAAAATCTTAATCCATTGGACAAATGACTTTGCCTAAGAACCAAAATAGTCTAGAATAAACCAAAAAAGAACCCTAGTGGACTAGATTAAACATATTAAAGACCAAAATGACCAAAATTCTTAATCTCTTGAAACTAACGGACTTGATAGACGAATTAAATTGACTCAGAACTAAAATGGAGTGGAATAAACCTAGTCAAGACCAACATGTTCTTAAATCCTAATCCATTCTACCTAATGCACTTCTTAGTTGAACTACATTGACTAAGAACCAAAATGGTCTAAAATAAACCTATTAAAGACAAAAAGGACCTAAATTCTTAATCCATTGAGACTTATGCACTTATTATATAAACTACATTGCCTAAGAACCAAAATGGACTTGGATAAACCTAGTAAAGAAAAAAATGATCTAAAATCTTAATTCATTGAGACTTATGCATTTATTGGGCAAACAACATTACGAAAGAACAAAAATTGACTAGAACAAATCTATTAAAGACCAAAAGACCTAAAGTCTTACTCCTTACAAACTTATGCAATTTTTAGACGTACAACATTGACTAAGAACCAAAATCATCTACAATAAAGCTAGTAAATATCAAAATAGCCCAAAATATTAATACATGGAGGATTATGCACTTATTGGACGAACTACATTGTCTAATAACTATGATTTAGAATAAACCTATTAAAGACTAAAATAACCTAAAAAATTTATCCACTCAAACCAAATGACTTTTTAGATGAACTACATTGCCCTAAGAGCCAAAATGGACAAGAATAAATCTAGTAAAGAATAAAATGGCTTATCCTTTGAGACATAAGCACTTATTGGAGGAACTACATTACATAAAACCAAAATGGACTAGAATGAACCTAGTAAAGACCAAGATCATATAAAATCCTAATCCATTGAGAGTTATGCACTTATTTGAAGAACTACCATGTTTTAGAATAAAATTGACTAGAATAAACCTATTGTAGAACAAAATGACCTAAAATCATAATTCATTCAAACTAATGCACTTTTTAGACGAACTACATTGAATAAGAACCCAAATGTACTAGACTAAATATTGTAAAGACAAAATTACCTAAAATCTTAATCGAATGAGGCTTATACACTTATTGGACAAACTACTTTGTCTAAGAATCAAAATGTAGAATAAAAAAAATAAGAACCCTAGTGGACTAGATTAAACATAGTAAAGACCAAAATGACATAAATTATTAATCCCATGAAACTAATGGACTTATAAGACGAACTAAATTGACTCAGAACTAAAATGGAGTGGAATAAACCTAGTAAATACCAAAATGTTCTTAAATCCTAATGCATTCAACCTAATGCACTTCTTAGTTGAACTACATTGCATAAGAAAAATAGACTAGAATAAACCTAGCAAAGACATAATTGACCTACAATCTTAATCCATTGAGACTTATGGGTTTATTGGAAGAACTACATTAATAAAAACAAAAAATGACCAGAATAAACCTATTAAAGACCAAAATGACATGAAATCTTAATTGATTCAAACTAATACACTTTTTAGACGTACTACATTGACTAAGAACCAAAATGGACTAGAATAAACTTCGTAAAGACCAAAATGACCTAAAATCTTAATCCCTTAATTCTAATGCAATTATTAGACGGAAAAAATGAACTCGAACTTCATTGACTAAGAATCAAAATAGGCTAGAATAAACCTAGTAAATACAAAAATGAACTAAAATCTTAATCCATTGAGACTTATGCACTTATTGGATGAACTACATTAAATAAGAAACAAAAATGGACAAGGATCAACCAAGTAAAGACCAAATTGACCTAAAATCTTAAACCTTTCATACTAATGCACTTTTTAGATGAACTACATTGACAAAGAACCAAATGGACTATCTAAGCCTAGTCAAGGCCAAAATAATCCAAGTACTCTTAAGATGGTCATATAACACACTTAAATGAAGGTTATTGGTTACTATTGACCCACTAACTACATTAAGTTATTCGCAAATCGACTAGCCGCTAAAGCCAATACTTTGATACACCTTCAGTGCCATCTCACGCTCTACATAAATAATTCCTACAAACCTACTATGTTCAACCATTCTACAACAAAATAAATGGTCACCAACTGAAATTAACATATAACATTTAACATATATGAAGCATAAATAACAAATAATAAAGCAAAAAAATAATGAACAAGTATCCCTTAATTGTATTTGCTAGTGTGCAAATTAAGTTAGAAGACATTTATATTAATGACTACTTATTTTAAGTTAGCATAAATTATGAGTAAGTTAGAGATAATAGTCTAAAAGTTTCAAACGTAGAACATATTATCACCTAATAAACAAGTAATTGTGTTTACTAATAGAACAAGTCATAATATAATAATAAGGATCATTGTAACAAGCATATGTTCATCTACAGTTTGAGTGAAAGCATTAAAAGACAAAGGATATACAAGTTAAGGTATAACCCTCTAATAACATAGGAAATGAATGCTACAATGCTATTTGCCTCTGGAAAAAATATCCGTATTCATCCTTTAACTCTAAGACTTTATAAGCTCAAAACGAAGCCTTTGATAAATTTAATGTTCTGGCACAACTTAAATCCCCTGATGAACAAAAAAAAAATGTGTTAAACAAGCTCACGAGGACTTTGAATAATTTTTCAAAGTCGTGTCTAACTCTGATAAACACGGTCTCAAATTAAAGTACCTATGTTGAATCTATTAATACAACCCCCACTTTGATGAATTTGCGTTCGATATTTCTGGTAAACAAGTCGATTGTCTGGTCAACACTCTAATAAGTCAATGATCTAATAAGAAGTCTACACTCCAAATCATTTTCTCATCATAGTAGACTTATTCTCTTATTAAAAAAACGCATGACATCCTCTAATAAGTGTCCTTCGAGATCTGCTCATTATAGTCAACTTATCCTCTGCTCTCATAATATGTTGAGTGATTGGATAAAGAACATATTTTTTGGTTAAGAGGTCGATATATTTTTTAGAAATGGAAAAACACAATTCAAACATGCACTTCTTGTGTTTTCTAGCACCTTTTTTAGTTATGAAAGTACATCAACAAGTCAATCATACAAGCCTATCTTCAAACACAGTTGCAATTGTTTACAGAATCTTTAGGCAGAAGTTACAAATACTTATATACACTACTCGATTGCAGATCCGACCTGATCAAGAAAGAGCTTTCAATCTATGATATGATCTTGAATGCTTGAATATGATGAATGAGTAAAATTATTCTTGTATGTAGAAATGATGAGAAAACCTTTTATATGATGCATGAAAGAGGTAACCAAATGAAAACTGAGTTCTAAGAAAAATTACCACAATGAAACTGCAATAACAACCTTAAAACTATCAAAATTTAAGTTTTCAAATTGTGTGAATCAATTCATAAGACAAGTGAGTCGACTCATTGAATGAAAAAATTCGATTTGAAGTCTGAAGTTGGGTGAGTCGATTAACACAACTGTGAGTCGAATCACACTCTTTATGAGTTGATTAACAAAGTCAAAAATACTTAGAAAATGATTTGAAATGACTTTCAAAGGTTACCACTACAATATGATCATGCTTCAAACTTAATGCAAGCTAAAAAAATATGTAAATAAGCTTATGCATAATAAAAATTTATTTCTTATGCAATCTTTCTTGGTCAAGTAGTTCTATGCAAAAGTTACAGAAAGAGAATCAACAAAGCACATACTCAAAGTACCATATAGACTAAACAAATTGACATCACTCAAAATATAAGTCTAAAATAAAACTAACTAGGAGACACCTTACAAATACAATCACATTTTCCAAGTAAAATGGCTAAGTTAAAACAAAATCTTACTTATCTCTAAATAAGATACCTATTCAACCTCTACTCTCTAAAAATCATTATAGGATTTTCTTTTTTTTTCTTTCAATCCAACTTAATATACAATATATCTATTATATATATTTAAAACAGACTATGCTGCCACCTCATACTATTTGCTCCACATATGCAAACATTTTCCACCTCAAAAAACAGCTGACGTGTACGCCTTCATAGAGAGTTTCCTCTTCAATTCTCTTTATTATTCAATTTCCATTTTGCTTTAACACACATTTTACTATTATTATTATTATTATTATTATTATTATTATTATTAGTGTATTTATAACTATTAATGTGTCATGAGTTACAAATTAAAGTACAATCAATATATAAGTTTTTTTATGTATACTATTCTACTCCTTGAAACAATTTCTACCATTAGTGCTTTATTAAAAACAAAATTGAAACGCCAATATTTATTTTGTCGTTATATTTTGTTAACTGAAACTCTAATATTTACTTTGTCGTTATATTTTTGTAATAATTCTTATTATTGCATTGCACTATTGCGGCTCCTCTAGTTTTGAATTTGTTTAAACCATTATATATATTTAAAACAAACAATGTTGCCACCTCATACTATTTCCTCCACATATGCAAACCATTTCTTACCTCAACAAAAAAAGCTTACATGTATGCCTTAATACAGAGTTTTCTCTTCAATTCTCCTTATTATTCAATTTTCATTTTGTTTTAACACACATTTCACTATTATTATTGAGAAATATTATTTAAACACAATTTTAAACACAAATACAAACACAACTATTATACACTTATACGTTGTATACCTATACACAATATATTATACACATTTATACTCTATCTTCATTAATACACCTCTATTACTCTTTTTCTTCATTAATTAATAATAAAATCAAATTAAACAACATCACATTCTCTCTCTTTTCTCTCTCTTCCTTTTCATCTTCATTTATTTTCTTCCTTTCTCATTCTCTCTCTTCCTTTTGGATCAATCAGTTAATTTTTGTGTTGACCTAGATTCTGTTTTACACCTGTATTTTTTACACATTGCTCTTCAAATCTACACTTCTTAGATTTTTATTTTATTTTTTAAAATAAGGTTTTATTTTATTTTAGTTCTTCTGATATTTTCTTAACTGTTTACTTTTGTTGTTCTTGGCTCATACACGGTTCCTGAGTTTTTTTTTTTTTT
>JBBPBS010000577.1:2946390-2998554 GCA_037974835.1 Cicer judaicum | reverse complement strand
TTTTTTCTTTTTCAGGTTAATAGTGTAAACATTATTGGTTAATAAAGTATAATAGGTGGTTAATGCATTATTTTTGTTTGAAAGTTAGGGCTTTGAATTCTTAATCCATGTTAATTATTTATGTCTAAATATTAAGTTTCGTCACTATTATTGTTATTGGTAGGTCTACATATTGTTTTAAGTCATTAACCAGGTTTATATCTTATTTGATTAGAATGCTCAAATTTTCAGTTTGAATTCATTAACCACGTTGTTCACAACATTAACCATGTTTCTTAAAGCCATTAACCAAATTTATAGTGTTTAGAATGACCAAACTTTAACCAAGTTGTACAAGAAATTAACCATATTGTTTTTAAGTCATTAACTAAGTTTATATCTTGTTTGATTATATTGTTCAAATTTTCAGTTCAAATTCATTAACTAAGTTATTCAAAATATTAACCATATTTCTTAAAGCCATAATCAGATTTATATTATTTGATTAGAATGACCAAACTTTATGTTCAAATTCATTAACCAAGTTGCGTAAGGAATTAACTATATTGTTTTAAGTAATTAACTAGGTTTATATTTTTTGATTAGAATGTCCAAGTTACTTCATTAAAAATTGATTAAAATAAGTAAATAAAAAGAAAAAAGAGAAATTGTGAAAGAAAAAGAAGATGAATCTGTGAAGTTTATTTTTATAGAAGAGAGAAAAAAGGGAAAAGTAAAAAGAGGGAGAAATTAAATGAAGAGAGAGATTGTGTGGAAAATAAAAATGGAGAAATTAAATAAAGAGAGAGATTATGTGGGAGCCACATGTATTTGTGTTTGTATGTGTTTAAAATTGTGTTCAAATATCATTGCTCCAAAAGGAAGAGAGAGAGAAATCCAAAAGAAGCAATATATTTCAACACAATTTTAAACACAAATACAAAATACATGTGGCCCCCATATTATCTCTCTCTCCATTTAATTTTCTCATTTTTTATTTTCTACACAATCTCTCTTCATTTAATTTCCCCTCTTTTTACTTTCCTTTTTTTTATCTCTCTTTTTTTACTTTGTTTTTCTTACTTTATAAAAATAAACTTCACAGATTCATCTTCCTTTTCTTTCATAATTTATCCTTTTTCCTTTTATTAACTTATTTTAATCAAATTTTTTATAAAGAAATTTGGACATTCTAATCAAACAAAATATAAACCTGGTTAATGACTTAAAACAATATGGTTAGACCTACCAATAACAATAGCAGTGACGAAGCTTAATATTTAGACATAAATAATTAACATGGATTAACAATTCACAACCCTAACTTTTAGACAAAAATAATGCATTAAGCACCTATTATACTTTATTAACCAATAATGTTTACACTATTAACCATAAAAAGAAACAAAAAAAACCCAGAAAACTGTGTATGAGCCAAGAATAACAAAAGTAAACAGTTAAGAAAATATCAGAAGAACTAAAATACAATAAAATAAAAATCTATTTTAAAAAATAAAATAAAAATCTAAGAAGTGTAGATTTTGAGAGTAATGTGTAACAAACACAGGTGAAAAACAGAATTTAGGTCAACACAAAAATTAGTTGATTGATCCAAAAGAAAGAGAAAGAAAAAAGAGAGAATGAGAGAGGAAGAAGATGAATGATAATGAAATGGAAGAGGGAGAAGAGAGAGAAGAGAGACAATTTGATATTTTTAATTTAATTTTATTATTAATTAATGAAGAGAGAGTAACAGGGGTGTATTAATGAAGAAAGAGTATAAATATGTATAATATATTGTGTTTGTATTTGTATTTGTGTTTAAATAACATTTCTCTTATTTTTATTATTATTATATTATTATTATTATTAAATTATTTTACTTTTTTTACAGAGATGTTTTATGTGGTCAAATTTTTTAAAAATACTATCAATTTTATGTTTCTACGATTGTTTTACCTCTTATGAGTTGTTTGTGAAAATTCTTAAGTCATGTTGTATAGAAGTCTCATACTCAAAATATTGGAATTTAAATTTGTCATTTCTTTGATAGGATTAGAATGAAATGAATAATAAATGACAAAATTATTTTTTTGTAATAATATTTTGACAATAAATTTTGATTTGACAACACAAAAAAAGAGCATCACTAATCTGATTTTGTAGTAGATAATTACATATATTAATATTTATTAACATGTTTTTAAGATTTTTAACATTAAATATAAATTTATGAATTTTGTTTGTAGGATGATCTTCGCTATGAATTTTTAATACTAATTATATGAATCAGTTGCAATTACATTTTGCAAAATATTTTACATATTTTTAAATATGTGTTTGTCAACTCATATAATAATTATTCAAATAAACTCACTTGAAAAAAATACTCTACAAATAAAATAAATAAATTACATTATTTTTAAAATTTTAAAATATTATTCATAATACTACTAATGTATTAAAGTTTATATCTACCGCGTAACGCGACAAGTTATATCATAATTGCTATGTTAAATTAGAGAACCTTAAGTTTAAACTTTTTGATGAAATCGATATCTTTTAAATGTCTCAATCTTATTCTAATAATAAACATAGAAATAAACCTTTAGGACTTTCAAACTACTCCAGTTAAACTTAAGAGTTAGAAGTTACACATTTTCCAAAATAAAATCATTGACACTAATTTAAAGCCACTACAGTAACTTATATATTTATAATATGTCACAAAATAAATAAATAAAATAAATACAATTATTACTTAGTGTATTTAGCCATTCTAAAATTTCATTTTACTACTTTATAATTCAAAAAATTCTCAAATCCATATTTTATTTTTAACACGCATGAATAAGTAATATTTATTTTTTACTTAATTTTGTAGGATGTGAAATTTTTTTTTATCACTTTTATTTAAATATATCTTACTATAAGATTATATTATTACAAATATGTTGTGTCAGTGTGACATATTAAACCATAAGAAAAAGTAAAAAATCAATTTAAAATTAATATTTAAATATAGAAAACAGTTATTTTCAAAGTACAATGCATCATAGAACTGTATCAGATCCATTTCGCCACAATTCATTTATATTTAATTCTCTTTTTAAAATATTACTATATAGGTCTTGAACATAAAGTTATTCATAACATCTGATCTCGTGAGAAAAAAATATGTATAAGGGTTATTAAGAATTAAACTTATCTTCACAAGGGTATATATGTTTCAAACAAACATCCATAATTTCTAATCTAAATTGCTATGAAAAAAAATACATAAGGATTATCTATTGATTTCATTGATAATCATCAACATTGTAAAAGTAAACACAACTCAAATAGCAAAGTATATGTTTAAAACAAACATCCAAAAAAGACCAACTATATAAACTACAAAAAACAGCATAGTTTTTCAAAGGAATTATGAAATAGAGACTAAAAACCATTTGGGTCAACATTATCATATGAAAATGGTAGCATGGGGAAATCCATAGGCCATTGTGCATAATTAATTTGCAAAGCTTCATCTATGTTGGTCTCTAGTCCTATGGCAACATGACCCATATTTGCTTGTTGATCTTCTATTGCATTCATTGATTGAGTTCCATTTCCATTATCCTCTTCACCTATAATTGGCATTTGTGTCATCTTTTGTTCAATTGTCTTCAAACTCTCATCGATAAACGATGAGAAATCATTGAGATCATTCTTGGTCATTAAATAGCCATTAAATTCCCCGGTATGAATATATTGACTAATAAGATTTGTCATTTCCATCTTCTTAGTTTCCTCTATTTGTTTCTTCAGTTGCTCATAGACTTTGACTATGATTTGCCTCAAGAAACCCTCTTGATCCATCATCTTTTTACTTCGTTCCATTTCAGGAAAACTCATAAATCTTGACAACACACTTTTGACTTCTGACACCGAAGGCCAAACCTCTACTTGATTATTATTTGTATCATAAATTATTGCGCATGCTTCTATTCCACAAAGGGTGCTGATTTCACTAATCTTTTTCATTATACCTATTGAAAAACATATATTACTAGAGTCATGAATAATGTATAATCAAGGGAAAAACTAAAAATTTACTAAATAGTGAGGAGGATTTCCTATTACTAGAGTCATGATATGCAAGGCTTGTTAATACAAGATTTATCAAAACTATTGTGTAGATGAGACACTAATGTTTTCGATGTTCATTTTTCTCGATAAAAATATATAAAAGATTCATGTAATTTGATTGAGTAAAGAATGATAAAATTATATATATAAAAAATAGTTTGAATAAATGATAAAATAAAAAATAAATTAAAAAAAAAAAAAAAAATAAAAAAAAAAAAAAAAACGCACTACAGGAAAACATGGTATCTCTTCATACATACAATATAGGTTAATGAAAGGTTAATCTAACCATTTTTTCTTTTTTTGAATGTTTCCCTCCTCTTCGATTGACAAGTTATGTATGCAAGTTTCACCTTCTTTCTTGCCATATTAGTGTTGATCTGAAAACAAAAAAGATGGGAACAAGAACAAAATTCTGAAAATGATATTTGTTATGCTTTTGTTATAACTTAATTGTGCTGTTTATAAAGACAAATTTTAGATGGATCTAGTTTTAATTTAGAGCAAGAGTAATAAATATTTGCTTTGATATATATACTACATTAATTTTAATAAACGTATAATATTTTAAAGTTTAAGTATATATTAATGAGTTTGAATAACTTTTAATATGGTAATATAAATTTTTAGTCACAATGAAATATTAAAAAAAAATTAAATTTAATCCCTTTAAGAAAAATCACAATTTTTAAAATAGTAAATGACAATTAAAGTTATTAGAATAGATTTGCAATACTTTTGTAATTTATTTAATAACTATTTAACTTTTATTATATACATTTTTTGGATCCATTAAAGAGATGGTAAAAATCACTATAAACTTACATAAAATTATCACGTATTTGATTTGAATTCGGGATAATACATTTAATTTAATAATGTTGATGTTTTTTCAGCTGAACTAAGATCTAAGGACTATTATATATATTTTTTATTGTATACATGATTGACTACTTATTTTAAACATTTTAAGTATTTTAAAATTTATCATCATACTCATTGAAATATTTTTTATTATTTAAAATTTCAAAAAACTATAAATATAATTTTATATTATAAATAGGTAATATTTAGTAATGACATTAATTATTTTAGATTTTTAATTTAAAAATAACAATTAAAAAACAAAATTATTGGTAAGTTGTTGTATAGTTAATATTTTAACATATATTTGGATACATTTACATTCCCTCTTATGCTAAAATGAATAATTTTCTCCTAAAGAAGTAAATATGTATTTTTGTTACCTTAAATTATTTTGTTTCTAGATGAAAGAGGTTAGGCAGTGATATTTAATTTTTACTCATTGAATTTGATAAAACCTTAATGTAATAACCACTTATTCACAACCACTTGATTAAATGCATATTTCACTTTAATCCATTACAACATAAATAAATACTTTTTTATCCCAAAAAACGTAGACTAAGAGAGACATACCTGTATATAATAAGGTCATGACGAACCATTGTCCTCATAAAGAATTTACAATAAAATTTACACTACAATAAAAGTTTGTCAGAGTGTCGGCAAAAAATGAACGCTAATCACTATTTAGCGTTGGATTGCGTATGTGTTGCGACGGACGCTTGGAACCGTAAAACAAATCATTTGCTTCCAACAGACACTAAGGTTATGTCTACTAAGCATATTCTAGATCGAAGCAATAATAAAAGCTTTTGGTTGATGCTATGTAGCTTCGCAAAAGACGAACGTCAAATTAGTTATTATATTTTTTATTTACATTAGTTATTATATTAGTTCCATATTTGTATTTATTTATGAAATTGGTTTTTTTATTTTAAAATTCAACAATTTTAATTTATTCTTTTGATTTTTTAACTAAAAAATGATAAATTTTGATGTTTTAAATAACCTGATGTATGATACGATGATATATAATGATTAACACTCAAGAAATTTGAATAAAATATCGTAAAAATATATATTTGAACTTCGAAAAAAAATTATATTTTTTATTTTATTAATGACATATGAATAATTAATATATATAGACGACTCTATATCATAGAATTTTTTGTCACGCCATTAAATATATGTCAAATCATCAATTTTTTTAGTTCAAAAGTCTGATAGAGGGATCAAAATTATCGACTTTTCAAATAGGAGACCAATTACGTGAATTGGAAAAAATAGTGAGACAAAAATTGTAATTAAGCACAATTATTAAATTCACATACACTACAAGAAAAATCCTAATTTGTTGCCAACTTTACAAATATTTTGTGGCCGAAAAAAACCCTAACAAGTTAGTGATCGAAAAAGCTCTCACAAATGTTTAAAAATTTAGGTGGATTTTGTGGTTGTCTAAGCCCTCACAAAATCACAACGTTGCGATTTTGTTTATGATTTTGTGAGGGCTTAGGCAGCCACAAAATCCACCTAAATTTTTAAGATTTTTGTGAGGGTTTTTTTAGCCACAAAATCTAAATTTTGTGAGGGTAAAGGCCGCCACAAATTCCTGAAGTGAAGTTGCACTTTGTGGCTGCAAAGGCTGCCACAAAAGTCTAAGTCGTTACATTTTGTGGCTGCAAATGCCGCCACAAACGAATAAAGTTACGTTGGATTTTTTGGCTGCAAAGGCTGCCACGAACGCCCAAAGGACCGTTGCCATTTGTGGCCGCCCAGGCCGCCACAAATCCATGCATTTATTACCGTTTTGGCCGCCACAAACGCCACATAGTTGTTGCTCATTGTGGCTGTTTTGGCCGCCACAAAAGATCAACCAAATCCTATATATATTACTCCACTCCTCTTATCATTTTTAACTTCTAACTTCTCTCTAAACCCTGCTTCTAAATTTTCTCTCCACCTTCTCTCTACAAAAAATATTCCTCCAAGGTTGCTTCAATTTTGATAAGTTTATATTATATTATATATTTAGTTTTTTATTTTGATTTTGATTTGAAGTTATTTATGTAATTAATATTATTGAATTTTTATTCTGACAGTGGTTGTTAATTACTTCGAAGAGTTTTAAGCTCTGTACGTGAAAGCTTCAAGTTAGACACTAACCAACATCAAGTTAGTATTTTATACATTTTAAATTTAGATTAGTAAATATATATGTGATATTATAAAAATATTTATTCTATTTTTAAAATATAGATTAGTAACATGTGTTATTATAGATTTATTTATAAAAAAATAGAAAATATGTTGTTAACATAATATATGATAAATAAAAGTTTTAAACACATATAAAACTTATTGATTTTAATATAACTATTTTTTTTAAAAAACATTATTAAAATTGATGATATTATTATTTTTTATTATAAGTCTTGATACATATTAATATAATTTATTGATTGTTAGTCTTGATATTTTTTGTTAATCTTGATTATTAAAAAAACATCATTTAAAATTTTATTTCGATTTATATAATTATACTAGTCTTGATACTAATTTATTATATTGTTTGCAAATTAATTAATACTCCCTTAATTGACATATAAAGTAAAATTTATTAATTTTAATATGACTATTTTTTTTAAAAAAACAATATTAAAATTGATGATATTATTATTTTTTGTTATAAGTCTATACATATATAATATAGTTTATTTTTTGTTAGTCTTGATTATTTAAAATTTTATTTCGGTTTATATAATTATAGTATTGATAAGAATTTATTATATTGTTTACAAATGCATGCTCCCCTAATTGACATATAAAGTATGTCAAAATTTATATATAATACTTTTGAAAAATAAAGCAATTAATATATAAAACATCGATATATATATGCACATAATTGATATATTTATTTAATTTTCAGAATAGACATATATATATATATATATATATATGGATATAAACCGTAGTTGGATGTACGATAGGAATTTTCCTAGAAGAAAGGGTCTTAAACAACGTTGAAGACTTTCTCAATTTTGCGAGAGTGCACAAAATTGTCAAAGATGAAGGGGGAATGAGATGTCCTTGTTGTTTATGTCGATATAGACGGTTTAAAAGTGAAGATGAAATAAGAGTGCATTTATATCCAGATGGATTTATGCCTAACTACTGGATTTGGACTAATCGTGGGGAAGAGTCTCTGGCGGCGTCTAATACTAGTGATGATTTGAAGACTTTGTGGAATGATTTCTTGACATATGATATTGCTCGGAGAGAAAATTTTATGATGAGAGCTGCATTGATGTGGACTATTAATGATTTCCCCGCTTATGGAATATTGTCATGATGGGGCACCCATGGTAAACTAGCTTGTCCTATTTGTATGGAAGATACAAAAGCATTTACTTTAAAATTTGGCAGGAAGGCATCGTGGTTTGACTCGCATAGTAGGTTTTTACCTGCTGATCATGCATTTAGAAGGAACAAAGCTGCATTTATGAAGGGCTATGCAGAAAGTCTAGGACCCCCGCTTAAATTGACATCAGAACAAGTTTGGAATAAAGTAAAAGATATGCCAAAAGTACATGTTGTTAATGGTGTGGCTTGTAAATCACAAGGTTACGGACAATGGCACAATTGGATAAAAAGATGTATTTTTTGGGATCTACTGTATTGGAAAGATAATCTTTTAAGACATAATCTCGATGTTATGCATATCGAGAAAAATTTCTTGACAACATATTTAATATTGTGATTGTGAAAGGGTAAACAAAAGATAACGACAAAGCTAGAAAAGACATAGGTATATTATGCAAACAACCAGATTTGTTGTTGGTGGAACAAAACGGCAAGACCCTAAAACCTCGTGCAAATTACACTTTATCTATTGATGAAGCCAAATTTTTTTATCATTGGATCAAAGAACTGAAGACGCCTGACGGTTATTGTTCTAATTTGGCAAGATGTGCTGATGTGGAAAATGGGAGGATGCATGGGATGAAAAGTCATGATTGTCATATATTTTTAGAGTGTTTACTTCCTATTACCTTTAGTGCATTACCGACACATGTATTGAACCCACTTATTGAAGTGAGTCGATATTTCAAGAATTTGTGTTCTTCAACACTCATTAATAAATATCTCATCAAGATGGAAAATAACATTCCGATCATTCTATGTAACTTGGAGAAAGTATTTCCTCCTAGGTTTTTTGATTCCATGGAGATCTCTCAGTGTATCTTGCAAGTGAAGTTAGACTTGGTGGACCAGTTCAGTATAGATGGATGTATCCATTTGAAAGGTGATATATATATATATATATATACATATACTTGATTTTCAATATACTTCAACTTATATATACATGGAGCTTATTGTACATCTCTTTGTATATTATCGGTTCATGGGTTATTCAAAACAGTCGGTGAAAAACAAAGCTAGAGTTGAGGGCTCAATTTGTTCATCTTACCTACACCGTGAAACAACACACTTTTGTTCTCATTATTTCAACAACGAAATGTTGTCACCAGCTAACGGAAGAAACGCTACTAATAGTGTTATACATCACCCACGTGCTTTATCAGTTTTTTGCTTGTCTGGTCATCATGCTGGTAGGGATTTTCTAATTTTCTGGCCAAGTGACAAAGTATTTAATGCGGCACATGTTCACGTTTTGATTAACTGCACTGAAGTTAAACCATACATTGAGAACGTTTTAAATTCCTCTTCTTATTGATTATATTTAATTATATGATTAAATTGATATTGACCATATATATGGTCATCGATCAAGGCATTTTTAACTACGGGACAATCATCTGTTGATATACATTCAAATTTCCCATTATGGTTTTAACAACAAGTATATCTCGAAGAACAAACTCCTATCAATATCCACTTGAGGCACTTATCTATGGGCCCGAGTAGAAGTTTCAAAGAATAGCACACCTATTACGTCAATGATACAAATTTCACACTGAATCTTAGACAGAAAAAGAAACAGTTAATAGTGAAATTTGTATGAAAAGTGTGTCTGATAGTGGTGTAGTAGAAGATTTCTACGGCATAATTGAGCATATTTACGAAATTGACTATACGTTCCTAAATTATGTGAAAAAAGTGGTGTTGTTTTACTGTAAGTGGTTTGATCCATCTAGCAGAGGAACTAAGATTAATTTGATATCCAATACTGTAGACATTTGTATGAGCAAAAAATATCCACGTTTTGATCCATTTGCCCTGACCCATAATGTAAGACAAGTATATTATGTTCCTTATCCATCAACTGTCAGAAGCAAACAAGGTTGGTGTACTGCAATCAAAACAAGACCAACGAGTGGAATAGAAGAAGTTGAATCATGTCAAAATGAAGAAGTTTCATATCTAATGGATGAAATATCAAATTTGGATCATGTGATTGGAGATGAGACTATTAGTCAACTTTGTCATAAGTCAAATATTGGAGAAGAAGTTGATGAACAAGAAATAGATGAATTAGAGAATGATGAAGGCATTGACTTAATTCACGCATCAAATGACGACAATGATGATGACGATGACGATGACAATTAATTAATTGCGCATTATATATATATGTGTGTGTGTATATATGTAACATTATATATTGTAATATGAAATATGAACGACACTTTATATATATATATATATATATTTATAATTTATATATATTTATTTATGTGAGTGTTATAATTTATTTATGTATATTTCATTATTAATTTATGTTAATTGTACATACACACATATATTATATTATATATATGTATGGATATGGATATATATATATATATATATATATAGATATGGCTTCAGTGTCGGGAGTAGGAGGATCAGGAGGTTCCGAAGGATCGGGAGGAACGGGAAGGGTGGGAATACGAGGAATATCTAAAACATCACGTGGTAAGAAAAAAGTTGCTAAACCACGTGTTGTTAATGACCCATCTCTCATGCCGATGCCGACCATGGGTACTAGTGGTGGAGCTATTCCTCTATATCCTGAGGTCCCAGTAGAGTCTTATACCGTAGAAGAAATAATGGAACTCGGATGTGTTGATGTAAACTATGATTGATTAAATTATGATTGTTAAACTTTGAAGATATCTTCCTTTTAAATCATCTGCAAAGACAATTGCTGAAGTCATACAAGAGAAATATAAAAAACCATGGTTGTCTTAGGGTGAGATAAAAGAGGATAAGACCCCTCAATTTAGCGAAGTTGATCAATTTTTACATTGTTTCAAAGTAAGTGATTAGATTAATTTATTTAATTACTAATTATATATACATTTGATTTCTTAATTGAATTATATTTTTAATATTTTTTAAATTTAAACAAACAACAAACTAAATGTACTTGGAAAAGAGAACATGATGCCGCAATTTTGGCTTCTTTTGACCATCGCTTTTCAAAGCGTCTCTCATCTATGTTGGCTTATGCACGTAATAAGGGCGAGGAAAAATGGCTTAATTGGATTGGTGAAAATGTTTGGAGTGTTTTGTGGAGAAAATGGAACACAAATGCTTACAAACAAAAGAGAGAAAAAGCAAAGATTAATAGAGCATCTGAGAGGGAGGTCACTCAGGCAAAGATACATCGCTATCTTCATGTTAATTTTGAAACAAATGAGTATACTGATGAATTATCAAAACTGATTCAGGTAATTATTATATATTAATTAGACCTCTAAATTATTATATATTAATTATTAACTATTTTTTTTTTAATATAGGAACAACTTCAACAAGTCATGAAAGAATGGGATGATCATCAAGTTGCTCTTCCTCCTGCTCAGCGAGCTAGTCCAGTGCAGCGAAAATAATATGAGACCGCAAGTTTTATGAACATCAGTGGTGGCAAGTACAAAGGGTGTGTGCTGGGTGCTGGTAGTTTATCATTAACCTTTGTGAAAGGTCCAACCGGCTATATTCAGACTGAGACATCTTCTTCTTATGCTAGTACGGATCGATCTCATCGTCCATCGATAGATATTCTTGACCAGTTAAAGGAGCAATGGGCAACTGAGCAAGAATAAAAGACACAATAGTTGATACAAGCCGCAATTGATAAATTGAATGAGGAATAGAAACAAAAGTTTCAAGAGCAACAACAACATTTTCAACAGCAACAACAATATTCATTTCCTCCTGTGTTTCATCAGCAGTTCCCGCCTCGACCTCAATACTTGCATCAACAACCACTATTTCAGCAGCAACAAAATTACTCTCAATACTCCTAGCAGCAGCAACCGCCTCCAAATTTCCAACAGCAACACCAAGATCCTCCGAACTCTGCCTTCCAACAACAACAACAATAGCCAATGTTTCAGCAACAACAATATTTTCATAATTATCAGTATGTTCCGTCATCTTTACATCAACTTTCTCAACCTCAACCAGATCATCAAACTGCATACCGACCAACTATGCCAACAGCTGACTTGATCAGACCAAATTTAAATCAACCTTAACCAACTAGGGCTCCTCCTTTGACTAGTGGTGGTGTAATTGAAGATAAAATCCAATTTCAAACCATGATGTCTCCTCCAACACAAATTAATAATACTTTTGAGGGACTTCTTTCGTCGGGTAACATTGCAGGAAATAATGATGGTGGGAGTGGAGCTGATCAGAGGAATTATTATGAGGATTGATGTAATTTGAATAGTTTCATAATTTATTTTTGGGTTGCATGAACACATATTTATCTTGTCCTAGTTAATTATTGTGTGTTTAATTTTGAGTTTCTAAGACATTATTTATTAATTTCGGAATATTTTATTTAGTTTGGTAGTAATTACTATTTTAAATTTAATTTATATTGATATTATATTTTAAATTTAATTTTAATTTTAATTTAATTGTAATTTTAATTTTAATTGTAATTTTAATTTTAATTTTAAATTTATATTCATATTAATTTGTTATATATAATATTATAATAAAGTATTAATTTCGAATTTAAAAAATTAATTTTTAATATACTTAATATTTTGTAGCGGCCTAAGCCCTCACAAAATATTTGTAGCGGCCTAAGCCCTCACAAAGGAAAGCATTTGTGGCGGCCTGAGCCCTCATAAAGGCTTAACTTTTTAAAATCAGTCTGTCTTTGGTGGCGGCCTGTGCCCTCACAAAGGAAGGCATTTGTGGCGGTCTATGCCCTCACAAAAGCAGACATTTTTTATGGCTTTTGCCCTCACAAAAGGCAACGTACATTTCACACTTTGTGGCCGTTTTGGCCGCCACAAATGTTTGTGACCACCGTATATATGGCTACCTAAGGCCGCCACAAATTCCCCCTTTGTGGCTGCTTTTTCCCCTTTGTGAGGGCTTTTGGCCCTCACAAAATCCTTGTTTTCTTATTGTGATAACATGTAAAAAGAAGGAGACGTTTTCTTAATTTCAACATTTAATTTAAACATGACATCGGTGATATTCCATTTGCAAATAAAAATATCATATTTAAAAATGATGTACAAATATGTCCCTATAGAGTAAGTAAACCCTGCCTTATTCGAAAGAAAACCTTAAACAATATTTTTCTCTTATCTCTGGAGACAAGTTATCACACTCTCTAGAGAAAATTATTTTGTCTAACATCCAATCATTTTATTTTATTTTTATATTTTTAGCTTAGGAGTAGAAATAATTGTTGATGATATTATTTTAATTTTTTTATGATGATGATGATAATAATAATAATAATAATAATAATAATAATAATAAAAGCATCAAATGGCAACAGTTAAAAATAATCGTGTTCGCACAGCAGCAGGTGTGAAATGAGTGAGACAAGAGTTTGTGAAGCATAATTCTACAATGATGTTGTGTACAGTGATGTTGTGTATTGGTTCTATTTGTGTGTTATCTTCAAAATGAATATTAATAATGGTTGTGTTTGACATGTTCAAATTTTGGAAAATGAATGATATGTGATGCGTTGTTATAATGGTTGTGCTTTACATGTTGTGGTTATTCAAGGTGATTACTTTGGGTCTAAACTAGGTTGGTTTAGAATAAGGGTATTGAATACCATCCAAAAAAATTCATCTTATGAACATAGTTTATGTTGCCCATGAAGTATTTTTTATAATACCTCTTCACTTTCTTAGGATGGTGCATCCATTTGTTATTATTATGAAAAACACATCGTAGATTACTGAATTATCTCTTTTTTATTAAAATAATAATAATTCAATACAAGTTATTTATATATGAGAAATTATAAAACGGGAAAAGAGATGTAACTGATATAATTAATCTAATTGAATTAGTTACGCTTACTAATAAACTAAAACAAATATTATTCAAGCGCCTATTGCTTTCATGTGAAACAAATAAAATACTTTACAACCTTTTCTATCTCCCACAATCCCAAATTTGCATTTTGTCAAAATTGCATCTATGTGTAAGTGTCATTACCACGTGTTGATGATGAAAATAAATAAATGAACAAATTAAATTATATTAGATATATATGCAGGCAAAATAGCTTCTATATTCAGAAATAAACATGTATGCAATCACATTAGCTTCTATATCATTAATGATTGTATATGGAAATGATATAAATGAAATAGAAAACAACTGCCCAAAAAAACAAATTAATGAACTATCTTTTTTTTGACTTTCAAAGACAATGTCATAATATATTTGTATTTTTCCACGTTACATAATTTTTAATGAGATTGTTATAATATAAATCTCGTTGTTGTTTGATAAAAGAAAATAACAAATTACTAAAGTTAACAAACATATAGGATTTTAATGACTTTCTCCCTCCTCACAATTTATAAATACTAGTGAATACATGTCAAAGAATTAACAAAATTACTACCCGCACTTCTCAAATTACTACCCACAGACTTCTTCTTTTTTTAAAAATCAAAATACCTAAAATTTTATCGAATTTTGGACCAAAATTCTGTTTAGGGACCAAAACTGGGGAGAAACAAAATGGGGGGACTACTTTTGCAATTCAGCTAAAATAAGGGGACCAAAACTGCAATTAAGTCATATAATAATAAAAAAATAATACTAATAAATAATAAAATATATATAGGTTGGTCTGTCAGACCTAATAAGCTTTTTTATAAGCCTAAGCCTGACCTATTTAAATAAATTGGCTTTAAAAACAGTTTGAGTCTAGCTTTTTTATTAAATAGGTCAGGCCATAGGCCCCTAACGGACGGTCTAGTCTATTTTCATCCCTAGCGACAGTACGACTAAGAATAAAGACAAAATTAATTCTTGGTTGTGAAAGAAGCGGTAAATATAGACCTTGGAAGAATCTTAAACCTACGAGGAGTACTTGGAGTAGAAAATTTGAATGACATTTAGATTAAGAGGAATACCATCAAGTTTAATGAGAGATGGTATCTACATGTAATGCATGGTGTCCATAACTACGAATTGGCCAAAAAATTGATTGGTCATGCTTTCTTAGGCCGATTATCTTAGGAAGAGAAAATTGTACTTGGTGATATGACGAAGAATATGGTCAAACCAAGAAACATATTGATGACACTAAAAGATCATAATTTAAAAGTTTGACGACAATAAAACAAGTTTACAATACACGTCAAGCATATTGTTCATCACTTATAGGTAATAGAACATAAATACAACATCTTTTAGCATTGATAGAACGCGAAAAATATCTTTATCAATATAGGAAGGTAGAGGGTTCATATGAGTTGGGGGCCATATTCTTGTAAATAATGTTCACATATTATTGATTATGGGTAGCACATATAAGACATGTAGGTATCGAATACAAGTTGATTGTTTTCCAAAAAAAGAAGCATGTGCAAATAATGGAGACATGGGAGGCTCTTGCTTACAGTTATGATGAGGCTCACTACTACATGAATTTGTCTATCTTTGAAGAAATTTGTGGTAAATCTTCTATCTTTAATGATTATGTACATTACCAGTGGTTAATTCTTCACAAGGAAAGATTTGTTGAGGCATGGTCAAATAGAGTTATGCATTTTGGAAACACAAATGGTTGAGTCGACGCACTAGAGTTTGAAAAGAATATTACAAGACAACATTGGTGATATATGCAGTGTTTGAAAAATCATCAATAGCATGATTGTATTACAACATAGTGAGATAATATTATCATTTAAAAAGAGCATAATTCAAAAGGTTTGTCGACATAATAACAGATTATACGCCGATTTGTGTGGTGTTGTGTCCAAAAAATCAATAGATCACATTGCGACAGAGTTTGATCGCGTGAAGCATGTAGCTATTGATAAGTCTGAATGTTGTTGCACGGTTACGAGAACACATGGTCTACCTTGTGTATGTAAAATAGTCTAAGGACAAAATTGTCAACCAGACCACCAAGATATCCATCATCATGTGGAGGTTCATCTATGTCATTTGGTTAGACTTTCGGTTGGGTTTTTGGTCGGGATTTTTCTTGTTGTCGTTGTAGTCGTCATCGTTGTGCCCGTGCTGAAGCAATTTGCCTAACCCAACGACCCTCCACATTAAAAAGTGAACCATTTTCAAAATTCCAGAGAAGCACGTGAACTCAATTCACGAACCATGTTCGTGAAATGAGTTCATGTACGTGGTACCACTTTGTCTTTCGTGAACTCATATCATGTATAACCTACATGAACTCATTTCAAGAATATGGTTCGTGAATTGAGTTCATGTAGATTTATGGGTTTTTGAAAATGGGTTCACGTATGTTTCTAGGTTTAGGGCAATGAATGTTTTCATCATCGTCAAAAATAGAAACTTGATTTTAAGGTTTATGACATTACATTCGTAATCATAAACATAAACAACTACAATAATGTACAAAAACAACAACAACAATGGATGTTCACTTGATTATTGATGAAGAAATTCAATATCAAAAACTCAGTAGAATATTATTGTTGAAGATGATTGATGATGATTGAAGAAAATGGAGATAGAATGAAGAGGAAGAAGATGGGTTAGGTTAATGAAGAGAAAGAAGATTGAAATAAAATGATGGACAATTTGAAAATTTTGATTTTAAAAAAAGATTGAGGGGTGTAGGTAATAAAATAGGAGATGTTGATAGTAAAATAAAAAATTAATGATTAAATTGAGGACACCGATTTTTATTCCTTCTCGTTCAATCGAATTCATTAGCAGGTGATTTAGATAAAACTCATATTACTATAAAAATAGATTTCTTTATATAGTGGTTTTCGTTGGAGCAGGTGTCGAGTAATGCTTAGCACAAAACGTAAACTTTGAAAATTTTCTTTTCTTTTTTTCAGCCATGGATTAAAATATTGAATTTTTGTATAGTTATTTTTTAAACATGAAAAAACGATGCATTGTGTAAAAAGAAAAAAAAAAACAAAATAATTTTATAACAACATTGGGGAGTGTGGGCAGTTTTTCTTTTGTTTAGAGAAAGAGTGAATAGTTATTATTTTATAAAACAACTCATAAATTTCATTGGTTTAAATTTATTTTTCGCAGAAAATTAAACCAAACCATTACACTCCTAGACACACCTTTGGTCACTACTGCATTTGGATGCCGATTTGTCATGGCTTCTAAAAAACAGTTCAACATTTATTTATAAGTCTTAGTTATTTCATTTGAAACCAAAGCAGCACCAAAATAATTGATGTAAATGATTGTTGCAACCAGAGAATATTACCAAATGACAATTGTATTTATTTATTTTGTATGTGGCGTCAAATGCAATAACATTACCAAAACACAAACAATAATTTATACTTCATCCACCTGCCAAGAACATACTCTTCAATTTCCCATCGATACCTGTGGAATATTTTAAGATCTAAGCATGCCTTCCCCCGAAGATAGCTTAAGGTAGCAACAATATCACCATTTTAGTATCAAAAACACATTTTCATTCCAAAATAGTTATACAAACCCAACCATCTTCAACTATAGATCACTACTGTGATAGTTATCTTTTAAAATTATTATTTTCAACTATTATTATTAAAATTATTATAATTAAATAATTATAATTTTACAATATTTGAGAAGTATTCAATTTAAATAAAATTAAAATTCAACTAAGAATTGAAAAGTCAATGCTAAAACTGAAAACTCAATTAAAACTGATTTTAATTTTTAAAAATTTCAAAAGAGAAAACTAAAAACCACCCTAAACGAGTAATTCGTTCTACTGACACGTCGTAACATATAACATCATGTATATATTATTATTTTTAACAAAAAATGATAAAAAAGATAAATAAATAAATCTATTTTAGAGAATAGATAAAAGACGTAATTAAAATTTTGCACAAAAATGTACAGAAATTATGGGAGTAAATTATAAATTTTTCAATAATACTCTTATATATCAATATCTTAACTACCCTAAATTGGTTAGAATTTATGGATAAAAATGAGGAAGAATTGGCATAAATGGTTGCACTCATGCTTACACTAATTGTGACTTGATGTCTGATACAAAATTATTACACTATTAGACTATATATAAATAAATTTATTAATTTTCACAGATTAGTGGTTCTCCAATAACGTTTGGTCATGCATTGTGAGCAAAGACGGAAGAACAATATTGAAATGAGTTTGACAAATCAATTTTCTATAATGTGCCCTTAAAGCAGTTTCCTCAACAAAATTTTACAATATTGAACCAACAATAATATGAATTCAATGGGATATTTCTAGTCAAAAAAATGCAGCTGAAGCACAAGACAAAAATTATGTCAGTAAATGCCATCACATGAATAATTTCATCTAAATTATTGTATTTATCCACCATTCACACCTAGGGGTGCAAGTGCAACTTGCAAAGGTTACTCAAATCAAGGCCAAATGTGTAGAAAAAATATTTACAGTTTCAACGGCAACATTTTATCCCTCAAGAAAAGCAACCTTCTAATGAATCTACTTCCTCTTCCTACCAAAGCATCCTTGGAGATGTGCAAGCTGGCCGTGCTTCTATGGGCGTCCTTCTCCACGGGGCATTTTCTTGGAACTCGCTGCGACAAAATTTGATTCAACAACTCATTAGATGAATAGAGAAGTTTGATTCACACGAATCTCAAATTTAATGGTATTAAATCAAGAAATAGATTTCAAAACAATGGTCAACAAATTAAAAACTGATTTATAAGCTGTATGCTAATTGACCAAAATAAATTCTTACAGAATTTATGAAAAGGTTCATTACAACTTCCATTTGTTGATCTGTCATATTGGTGGAAATTTCTCAACTATACATTTTCAGTGTTGTTGGAGTTATATTGGGTAAAAGACAAGGAAGAGAAAGAATGTGGACTTTGAACTGAATATTGAAGTCTAACAACCCAAGCTTTTAAGATCTTGGAGCATCTTCGACAAAACTCTCCTCAATTAAAAAATACTTAGGATCCTTGTATAGATCACTCAATTTTACATTTTCAATTTCAATACCTAAAAAACACTCAATCTCTCCACCCAATACCTCCAAAAATGTACTAAATGAATTCCATCAATAACTTCACATTGTTACATTTCAACAATAACTAACATGCAGATCCCATGTTTCAAGGGAGAGAAGACCCCTAGAGAAGTACTCTTTCTAACTAGATGAATGAGCCCACAATCTGAGTACCAAACTGTACTCTCCCACATAGGTACTCATGGTGCCAAATATTACTGTTCTAATCCTATCATTTATTTTGACAATTTGAGCACTGTAGCAGATTCTTGTGGATCTCTCGTGTGATTTCTAGTTGATCCTCATTCATATCAAACTATTTTGGTGGTTGTATCTTTCTCAAATCCTTACACTTAGCATGTTTTATGCTAGTGGGAGATTCATACTTTTCCCTTTGGTTAAAAAAAAAAAGAGCACTGGCATTTTCACACACTCAAATTCCTTTAACATCAGAACAAATGATATGGAGCAGAATCTCTCTTTTGTCAGTGAGAAAGTCATCAACAAGAACCATCATGTGTGAAAAAAAGTTTACACATCCCATTCCCATCTCCTCTAATAGGTTATCAAGCTTCATTATAGTCTTCAATCAGCCTCAATTGTTCTAACCGATCTTATTTTTCCACCTGTCCATTATGTTATGACTTCCATAACAACCTCAATTATTTTCATCAAGCCCACAACAATCTCAATACTAAAAGCCCCTGCAAGTATTTTTCAGTAGGCCTGTAAAAATGGTTTGGGAGGCGAAGTCCACTAGGGAGCGAGGGAATAGACTTGTATATTCTGTTATGTAGAGAATTGAAACATGAGGGTTGTGCGTAATTTCCTACTTTAGGCTTATAGATTGGGGCTTATAGGATTCTTCCTTGGAAGGGAGCACAGCTGTCATTTCTACTTTCTATCCTAAACTGAATTAGTGGTACTATATCCTTTTCTGGATAAGAGTTTGAGCCATATCACTTTACAACACTATCATAAACAAGCCTTGATTAAAAGATTTAATTCTTCATAAAAGGAACTAAATATTTCAAATCACATCAGGACTCCAATGGAATTTGTACTCCTTGCAGAATAGAACAACAATATTAAGAATAAAGAGAAAGAGAGCATACTGTCTTCAACATCTTTCTGCTGGTAATAGTGAGGGGCTATCTCCAACAACCACTCCGGCTTTAACTCTGTGATCTGCAATATGAATACCCAGTTTCAGCTATTCCCCAACATCCTTTAAAAATGTCGTAAAACATTTGAATAACTCAATCGTTAGGAATTACCTGTCTCATATATTCCTTGGTTGTGAGTACTAGTTCATGGTACACAACCCATCTTGGAAGAAGCTTCAAGTATAAACAAAGTGAAAACAAGATAAATACCAGAAAAAATAAATAAATAAATAAATAAAGGATATTTATTATTAGAGCACAGAAATTCCATCTTTGTACTATTTATAATGAACAATGCAACAAAAAATTGTTAGAATCTTTTCATTTCAAGTTGCCACAAATTGCACATCAACATATGTACTCACATACAAACAAACAACTTCTACAAATAAGCCTTTTTTAACTAGGTTGTGACGGCTCCATAGACAAAAACTGTAATGTCCTACGTTCTAAATTTGCAGTATCCATGCAATTTATTTCCATTTTTTTGTACATATCATGAGTCTGCAATTATTCGTATAAAAATTATTTATGTTTTCCTGATTATCATTTATTAAGATTAGCCTAAATAATATTACTAGTGCTTGTACTTTTTTATTATGCATCACAATAATAATCATTTTTCTCTTTCAAGTTCAAAGTTGATATCAATTTGCAGTATATCCATACAATTTCTTTCCATTTTTTTGTACATATCATGATAGTCTGCAATTATTAGGATAAAAATTATTTATGTTATCCTGATCATCATTTATTAGGATTAGCCTATATAATATTACTAGTGCTTGTACTTTTTTATTATACATCCACAATAATAATCAATTTTCTCTTTCAAGTTCAAAGTTGATATTGGAGCTTCTAATTTGGGGTCTGGGTTGTCTGCAGTCACAATCTGGTGGCTGTTTACAGGCATGCTCCTTGGGACCGTCTAATCAAGATCAAACGGTTTCGATTTTAACTGCGGTATTTAGATTAAAAAAATAAAACCATAATCTGCATTAAAATCTGGACTGTCTAATCAAGATCAAACGGTTTCGATTTTAACTGTGGAATTTAGATTAAAAAAATAAAACCATAATCTGCATTAAAATCTGGACCGTCCAATACTTAATTGGACGGTCTAGGTGAGTGTGACTACGTCAAGACACAATTCAAATCCTCTAATTGGGAGACACTAATATGGAAGGCACTACCTTGTCAAACCCTAATCACCTTCATTGCAATCTGAGTCTACCCTAGGTTTTCTTTGGTCACCATTAATCAATAGCACTTTTTTCCCTATCTGTTATTAACTCTTCAGTCTTCTGTATGTAACTGTTCAATGTCATGTGGGGACATCCCTCTGCCACCACCAGACACGGTTTCGTCCACAAAGGGAGATCAAACTGCAGTGAACACAAAACTTTGGTTAAATATGGTGCTGGTGGACGCCTGTACGATGAATGACAGCGGAAAAAAAAATTAGCAGACCCTCATGGGGGGGCATGATGTAAAAGCATGGAGAAATCAGCTGCCCCAAAGTTTTGTCAAAGAAATTGTTCAACTAACAACCGCTGCCAAAATCAATCTACCCAACGTCGCCGACGGAGAGGTAAGGGTCTTCATCAGTGCATCAATCAATTTGTCTCATACTCAACAAAACAGTAATGCAGAAAGAAAAAGTTGTCATATAATTGAGACTACCACGTGCAAATAAGTTGTCCAAGTTGCCAAGAAATAGTTCCTTTGCACGAGTAAGAAACCGATGTATTTCCATGTGTCGTCCTCGTTCCGTGCACATTTAAAATTTGAGGTGATGTGCTTGGCATTGGTTATTTGATAAATAGAATGTCATTCTCTTCTCAAATTGATAAAATTCTCCATTTCCTGTTATTCCCTATCCCTTCATCCATGTTTCTTCTTGTGTCTTTGCTTCTTTGAACTCTTCTTCCCTGTTTCTCCCTGTGCTTAGTGCTAGTTTTTTATATATTGAACCTTCTTCATAAAATGATAAACTTATCCATTCCCTGTTTCTCCTTGCATTTTTTGTTCTACTTGTTTTATCCATGATCTCACTCCAAGTCTCCATAAGTTGCTGTTTCATGCAATAAAATGACTATATTGGCTATTACTGGGTGCAGAAAGGGTACGAATATTATTGTCCTTCAACTCGTTATTATATTTCAGTTTTTATCTCACCTTTTTGAAGAAACTCCATCCTTTACCACCTCAGTGACAAAAGAGTTAGTTTCCCAGGTAGTCTAGTACAACCAGATTCTTCTTCTGTTCCATTCATTACTGACTCTTATCCCTCAATCTGAGATATTCCAGAGCCTTCTCTTCCAATTGACCCTCCCATCATCACTTCTTAGTGCCATCCTTGACCTGTTGGTATGTGACAAGGATATGACAACTTCGGGTTGTGAAATCAACCTCTTGCAAATAATAGACAATGTTGCGATATGATATGATTCATATCTGATTTACCTTTCCTTTTTTATTTATTTACTTTCCTTATTTCATTCTTAACATTAATTGGGATTGTATCAAATCTGCTCCAAATATCATTTCTGATATTTAAGCAAATCGTAGGATATTTTACTTTAAATGTCTACAAAATTGTTTCCTGTCATTTAGAATTAATTATGGTCCTATATAATTTGTTTATTCCTTCTGTTTTCATCATCAGAGAATAAAACAATTGGTAGTTTCTCTTCTTTTAGAGAGCCTACAATAGACCCACAGTAGATCCACAACCCTTCCCTTAGTTCCCTAGACCCCATCATGGCAAGAACTTCACAGCAACATGTTATAAAAATGAATAGTGGGGATGAAGTAGTCAATTAAAAACACATCACAATAATGAGTTATATGCATTAACCAAAGTACCTGTGCAAGCCCCGAACTAGGATGTATGTGAACAGTCTGTGAATGTTTAACAGTCCGATATGATCCATTTTTTTGCAATTTTGCAGTGTGTGGGAAAAATCCTGCAGTGTTAAAATTTTGAATCAGCATTCAGCAAGATAAAAAAGGATTCTTTATGCAAGTGATTACAAGTTTTAAAAGTTCACCAGATGTTATAGATTTCTTGATGGCATCTAAATCATCAGGATTTGTAGTAAGCTCGATCTCAACCCTCTCTAGTAGACCTGCAAGTTGATCACGGATATCCCTAGCCCGTTTCATACTCCTTACCTAGACGTCAAAATAACACCAAATTAGTCACAAAATCAATCCTGTAAGGTGAGGAGTACTCAAGCTTTTAAGCTCCTATTAGACACTATCTTTAGCCAATATGGAACATGAGTTTTTCCCAATATATGAAAAATGAATAAATTCAAAAAAAAGCCATTTTAACAGAGGAAAGAAGACTTGAGTAACATTTTTATCATTATCATCTCACAGACTCAGATCCTCAGAATGATCCAACTATAATTCTAAGGAACAGGGAAAGTTGAAAAAACATTGCCATAATAAAGCTTTAAAAAGTTCTAAAATATTTATTATCTATATAAGAAATTAGAGGTAGGGAGACCAAGAAAAAGAATTTAAATGGTAGCTCCTCAGACACGATTCATGATAAGACATTATAGTGTCGTTTAATCAATGTAGTCAAACCCCATCCTGTGAGAAAAGGCTATGTGGCGGTTGTTACTTGTTATAATATTGTATTTTTATCAGTAAGAGAAATATGATAGCACACCCATCTTAAGTAACCTCCAAATATATATATATATATATATATATAGAGAGAGAGAGAGAGAAAGAGAAGAACAACAAAATAAAATAAAAAACAAGAACTACCACATTAACCTCCACAGTCAATAAGGATAACACTGGGGCAGGTTTCAACAGCAAAAATAAATCTTACCATTCTTCAATCTTTATCTAAAATAAACAAGAGTATCCTTACAAAATTCAAATCCTTGTGATATATGAACTAATTAAATTTAAAATTAGTTAAATAATGTAACATTTCTAAATAATTACACTATTATCTCCACTTTCTTCTTTTCCATTAATTTTCACCACTAGTATTTCTAGTGCCTTTCACTTATTCATGCAACGGTACTAGTTTTCGAAACAAAGAACCATACCTGTATATAATTTTCATAACACCATTGTGTTGAATAATTGGTCTCCTTCCAAGAATTATAGACCTTGAAAAATAAACAAAATTTGTTAATCACACACAACAACAATCTAGAACAAGGAAATATATCAATACTAAAGAATACATATACATGCACCCCAACAAAACTCCCACCATATCCCATGATTTGATTGACAAAACGCTCCATCAGTAAGTTCACAACAGGAAGAATGATAGATTTTGACATAATTGAGGTAAAGAAAGGAGTGTTTATTGATAGAACACTATGAATACAGACTATCCTACAACATGTATGAGCAATTCGTCTTTATTCTTTCCCTACTATTATTCTTATCATAACTTCTCAATCTTACAAGCTCTAACTAATTAACTAATGGTTGGAGCTATGCTAATACAAACAACAAATACACAATGTGTAATGAGATCAAAAATTGTCTGTCATTTCACATGATGCACATATAAAAATAAACAAGTGAATAACCAAAAAAACACAGAAAAATTAAGAAGTGATTAAACCTTTAGCAATGCCATATGGTCTCCAACATTTCCAGTATGAAAATTCAGCCTTGCATTGTCTGCATGGACTTGTTTATCCTTAGGACGGTAAAATATTGAGTTTCCAATAGAAAGCATTGCAGCAATGGAAATGATGTCTTCTGAACACTTGTATTTTTCTGAAACCACTATCATTTTTGACAGCATAGGATCAACTGGGAACTCTGCCATCCGTCTACCTACCTTAGTTAACTCACCTAGCTTATTTAAAGCACTTAAAGCATATAGAAGCTCCAGGGCTTTCAATATGGCCTCGGTAGGTGGAGGATCCATAAATTCAAAATTTATTAAGTCATGAATACCAAGACTTTTTAAAGTCAAAACTACATTTGTGAGGTTAGTCCTCTGTATTTCAGGTACAGTGTTATCATCCAAATCATTTTGAAAATTATATGCAGTATACAACCGGAAGCATTTTCCGGGACCTGTTCTTCCGGATCGACCAGCTCTTTGCATTGCTGAGGCTTTTGAGATGGGAGACACTAGTAAAGACTCCATTCCTGTCTTTGGATTATAACTTTTCATCTTAACAAAACCTGGATCAATGACATACTTGATTCCATCAATTGTCAATGACGTTTCTGCAATATTGGTAGCAAGGACAACCTTTCGGGCCCCTTCAGGAGTTGGTTCAAATATTTTAGCTTGTAGTTCAGTTGGTAGGTTGGCATATATAGGACATATAATTAATTCGGCAATTTTAGTTCCTAAGCCTCTAGTTCGATGCTTCAAGATTTCTTCAGCCGTTTCGATTTCTTCCTGACCCGTAAGGAATATCAATATATCTCCAGGAGATTGAGTAACATGAATTTGAAGTGCCGTGACAATAGCTGCATCTAAGTAGTCAGCTTCTGGTGCTTTGGTAAAATGAATTTCAACCGGATATCTTCTCCCGGGAATTTTGAATATTGGAGCAGAATCAAAGTAAGTACTGAACTTTTCTGCATCAAGTGTAGCACTTGATATCAGCAACTTAAGATCAGGCCGGAAACGAGAAATATCCTGTCACAAAAATTATAATGTTAGATCTACAGATCTGATTATTTATTCAATTCACCAGAGCACATGCTTTAAATACATCCAATATAAGCACAGGCCCTGCTTTGATGAGTTATAGACAGTAACCAAAAACAAGGGTCACTGCACAACAATTTAGATAAAAAATAATACATATAATCAACATCAAATCAATAACCAAACAAAGAATTGGATAAAAGTATGCAAAAACTGTCTTGAATATGACAATTGTTGAGAATTAGAGTAAAAATATATTTATTGAATTAATTATGTTGGTAATACATCAGATATATTTATACTAGATTACTAAACAAACAAATCCTATGATTACTCATATATAACTAAATCCCTACTAGTACTCCTATATAACTAAATCCCTACTAGTACTCATATATAACTAAATCCCTATTATTACTCCTATTCAACAGAATCCCTATATTGAGGGATATTAAACAGAAACATATTTTGATACTCCCCCTCAAGCTGGTGAATTGGTGTTCTCCATTCCCAGCTTGAATACAATTCTTTCAAAGTTGCTACTGTTCAGTCCTTTAGTTAGAAGATCTGCAAGGTTGTCACGGGAGGAGTTATATGGAGTGCAAATTAGGCCAAAAAGAAATCTCAAGTTGCTGCAATGAAGGCAGTAAAAAGGGCCACAATGAAGGTGGCTAAGAAATAGAAACCGCAATGAAGGTGGCAAAAGGACCACAATGAAAGTGCCATTCGGAAACTCAATGGATCAAAGTTTGAGACTCGTCTCATAGCTGTGAGTACATTGTCTATTCATGAAAGGTGGCAGTTTGCAAAGATACCTTCGTCGATTGGGAAAATTGCGTCAAAGAGGCCGAAGACCTTGTTGAAAAGTGCTCTCAGGTAACCGCGCGTTTGAAGCAGTGTATGGATGCACATTCCGATTACTACAAACCTATTCTTAGGGCTGAGAAACACGCTGAAGAACAAGTTGTTATTGAATTGGAGAAAGAAAGGCAAAATTCAGCTGTCACTCAAACACTCCCTCCTCCAATTGACAAAACGTCCAGGCGGCAATGGTACAACACTCCCCCTCAAGCTAAAGCTTAACTTTGGCTTGCTACAAGAAAACAATGTTTTGCTCCGTAAAATAGTTAAAAAAGATGGAAAGGCAACTCAGGGATGCAGGTGAAGTCAGAGATAATTGTTATAAATACAGCTTAACCAGATAGCCGGAATGATCATCAGCATGAGAGAAATTCATGGCAAGCAGTTGAACAAAGCAAGGTCCGTCCTTCTATAAAAAAACTGCATTTGGAAACTTCAAACCAATAATATCATAGACTCAAAATATTTAAACTTGAATTTGCTTCAGGGAGAGAGAGGCATGCTTCAAGGAGAGAAAGGCAAGGCCAGTACATCTGGGACAAAGATAGGCCAGTGCATCTGGGACAAATTGTCATGCTAAAGTGTGAGTCATGAAAATAAAAGATATCGTCAAAATAACCATCAATGGAAGAAGAAGTCATCACTAATATGATTCATCTGTGGGAAAAGGGACACCACCGGAATGATTGTCGGTGGGAATAAAAGCCATTGTTATAATCGATTAGTAAGAACTAAATTGCATGACAAACACTAAAGAGGAAGCAGCACAACTCTAATGAAACGAAGCCATGATCGATCAACGGAGTGAGAAAATGAATCCAAAATAGAAGAGACAATGGTTGTTTCAGAAAATTTGCTGGAATACTTTTCCAGCAGCGACAACATGCAGCAACAGCAGATGGCAGCAGTAGCAGACAGGACAGCAGCAACGACAGGCAGTAGCAGACGGCAGCGGCGACAAATCTACTCGCATGAGAGATTTGCAGCGCGTGTGACGGTTTTTGGCGACGCGCTTTCAGGCATGACCTGATATGGAGATGATTGTTATTTGCAGAAAAATTTGCCGGAAATAGTGGTAGCGGTGGCAGTAGCAAATTGAATGGAAATGAAACGTGTCGGAATGTTGGAAAAGAGAAACTATAATTATATTCCCTAATTGTTGGGAACTCGGCAGCGGAATAGAGGTGATATCGTTCAAGGAGGATCGAAATAGGCTCTAGATACCATGTTGAGAATTAGAGTAAAAATATATTTATTGAATTAATTATGTTGGTAATACATCAGATATATTTATACTAGATTACTAAACAAACAAATCCTATGATTACTCATATATAACTAAATCCCTACTAGTACTCCTATATAACTAAATCCCTACTAGTACTCATATATAACTAAATCCCTATTATTACTCTTATTCAACAGAATCCCTATATTGAGGGATATTAAACAGAAACATATTTTGACAACAATCAAGATACTGATTGTTCAAGGAACAAAATTATATTATCAGCCATTCAACTCACTTGGATTATAAAGCAAAAAAGAATCAGCCCAACAGCTCACCTTTACTAATCCAAACAAAATATCAGTTGAGAGTGTTCTTTCATGAGCCTCATCCACCATCACAACACTACAAGTATTAACAAATAAATAAGAGAACAACTATAAAGCATCCAACCTAACCCTGAATTCCAATCCAATATACACTCACCTATAACTTGCCAGATCAGGCTCACCAAGAAATTCCCTCAGCAACATTCCATCTGTCATATATTTCAGAATAGTCTTCTCTGATGTGCAATCCTCAAAACGGATGGAGTACCCAACCTTTAAAAAGAAATTTTGAATTAGTTATAACTAATAACTGAAAAAAAGAGTCAGGAATATGAGGGAGATATATATAATGTAATTCTTTATTAATGAAAAGCTCACGTTTCCAATATAGTGTACATATTCCTACCTTCTATTAGAAAGTAAAAAAGTTTAACAGAAAATAGACATATTATAACCAACACATAATCTAAAATTTATAATATTGAAAAACGAAGGTAGTAGCCTACCTCGTGTCCTAGTTTAACACCCAATTCTTGAGCAACTCGAGCAGCCACACTCATAGCAGCAACACGTCGTGGCTGAGTACATGCAATCTGTACAAAATGATAAATAATTTAAACCTTCTTGTTTCAAATGCCTAGAAAAGGATAATACCTTTGAAAGATGAAGAGAGATACAACCATTTGCAACTGAATGACACGACCATAAACCAACACACTATGGCAAAACATACTGTTAAATTCTGTCTTATTAGTATTAGAAAATATCCCTCATTTATAAAGATTGATAGTATCAGAGTACTAATTGTATTTCCATATTTAACTTACTATTCTTGTACATATATAGCTGCTGTATTGTCGGCATATTCGATTCAATAAAAAAAAAACATATATTTCCCTAATTCTTGAGACATACATATAGCTATTTGTTCCACAAATGACAAACAATAGTTGCCAACAACAAAGCAGAAATAAATAGAATAAAATCAAACATCAGCTGAGCAAAGTGTCATTGACTCTACAAATATCTACCAACTGTAAAAATAAAAGTAGATGCAACAAGGACATCAGATGAATTTTTTAAATTACTTAACCTATTGAATAAAGATAAAAATTAAAAAAGGTATAAAAAAATCAAAACCACACCATTCCATGTTTTGTGTAGCCAGCTTCGTGAAGATATTGGGGAATTTGTGTAGTCTTTCCAGAACCAGTTTCACCAACAATAACAAGTACCTATTTAAGAAAACTATTCAAGTTAGTTCAAATGAACATTATATACAAGAAAATGTGAATAAAAAAGTAATTGAATTAAACTAAGACAAATGACAGTTCATTGACAGCAGAGCTGAAATTCATTCTTCAAAAACCAGAAGTTAAACTAGCAGAATAAAAAATGGGAAAAAGAAAGAGATAATAAAGGGAGAGGTGACCATGCCTGGTGGTCCTGAACAGCTTGGAGCAATTCATCCCGATAATGGTAGATGGGTAACTTTTTCCTTTCCTCCTGAAAAAGGAAGTCAGAAAAGTTTGTGAGTATATAACATATATCAGCAGCTGACTTGAAGGAATTAATCTTGTTAGAAGATTGAAGATTGTAATCCTTAACACTCATGTTTTAAATCATAATTTATTTCTTAAGAAGTAAAATTCAATAACTCTTAAGATTTTGGACTGCGCCTAACTCTTAAGAAATATGTATCTGGATGTCCTTTTAATTTACTTTCAGTTAGTCGATTAACTCGGTCCCATGACTGTATTATTACTTTCACTAATGACAATGTTACCCTGCAAGACCGGAGTTCGGGACGGACGATTGGCCAGTATTAATAAGGTCAGCCAGTGTATGAACCACTAGAGAACTGTAAATTCATTTTTTGATATCTCAGGCCCCGGCAGCCAGCTTTTTTTGGCACTCCTCTCTCTTCTCCCCTCATATATCAATACAGGTCAAACATTATTTCCTCCTGATACCCCTTGATTGTCTAACTTGCTGTCTGTTACAATGAGCATTTCCCCCTTGGGATGTCAATTCCCCTTTGATTGCCTCTCTTGCAATATATTGCATTAACCAGTCCCTCCCCATGAGGCTAGATGGACTGCACTCCTTCCTTACATATATATTATTTGAAGGTGGTTGCCTCATAGCCACAAAAGTAATTGAAAACTGATCCTTTTCAAATTGGGAACTGCTTCTCCAATCTCTACTCTCCATTTTTTTATTTTAAGATAGTAAAAAGTATTCTTTATTTTCATTCATTATAACACTATTAAATATTTACGGAATGAAAATTAAAAAAAAAATATAGATTGACTGGCAAGGCAGTGTCTGTAAAACCACTAACACTTACTAAACCCATTATTAATTCAATATTGAAATGCTACCTGAAGTGCCTCTAGTGCTGACTTCGCTTTGGACTTTTCAATTGAATCGGCCATCTCCTCATAGTCGAACTGCAAAGCAAGACTGGCTCAAAAACAAGAATATCACCATGTAACATCATGAGCCAAGTTGAGTCATTAACATACCTTGTCACCGTCCATCACCGATGCTTTGATAAAATCAATTTGGTCCTCGAACACAAACCTAAATACATAATTAATAATGAAGTTTACGATCAGTAATGTGTACACTTAAAAACATTCATAATGAATCACCTTCAGTGCTACACCTAAAGAATAAAAGCACGCTGATTTAAGACTTCACTGTCATCCAATAAGTAAAACAGAACCAGATTACAATATACACTGAGCAACAATTGGTTTTAAAAGAACAAACTTACTGGTAATCGTCAGCGTCTTGTTTTTTATTTTTGGAACCATACTTCAGCATTGCCTTTCCTAGAAGATATTATCAAGAATGTACAAGTATGAAAACACAGAAAAGGAACAGGGATTTATTTTTTTAATAGGATACATATTATAAGGAGCATAATAATACAGAGATATTTACCAATTTGATGTTCCTCCCATGCCTCTTGTTCAGCAAATGGATTCATCTTTTCCTCAGCATTTGTGTCCCTAAAGATGCAAACAAAATTAAAGATGTTTGATAAGGCAAGTACCTTTTGGAAATTCATGCCCACTTAATGGGATAAAAATCTGAGGAAATACATTGTAAATGGTATCATCAAAATAGTTTGTATCTGATTCCCCCTTATTTTTTATATATTTTTTCAACTGTAGTGGAGATCATGTGGTAAGAGAAAACCTGTAACGCTGCATAGCCACAGAAAATCTCTTTTCTTGATTAATGCCACCTTCCTCGTCATAAGCCTCTGGCATTCTATACTGCAATTCCAGAAGAACATATGAAAGTTTAGCGAAGACGCATATAGGTAAGCATTTAACTTATCAATTTCCTATATGATCCCATTGTCAAGGATCATATCCAAAATTCCCAATTCCCTAAAAAGATTCGAGATTGTGATATTTTTCTTCCTAGTTCCATTGCAAAGAAGAAGGATCACCATATTATAAAACTATACAGATTCAGTTAACGCCTTAAATAAATAATCATCAATAGAAACAAAAATCATAGTCAACTATTTAACAAGGGTTAAATGTCCTCTAGTCCCAATAAAATCACGACTTTTCAAATTTAGTTCATATAAATATTTCATTTATGCTTACATTGTTTAAAACCTCTAATTAACAAAAACTACGTTTTTAGTCTCTCGAAAAGTTGAAAACCATGGTATTTGTATTGTTCAGAGACTAAAAATTAATGAAATTTTAATAGTGATTTAAAGTTGAAAGGTCATCATTATATAGGGTCTCAACATATTTAACCCTAACAAGAATAACTAGCAAATAGCTTATCTTGACTGAATAAAAAAAAAAACTACATTTCAACAATAATGAACTATGAATGAATAAAAAGTCTGATTCTGGTCTAACACTCATTACTCATGATATACAAACTAATTGATTACCTCATTCACGTTGTCAGCCTCCTCCGACCGCTTTTTTATAAGTTCATATATCTCTTTCTTGTACCTGGGGAAAAAGATAACTTATGAACTTTTCCACTCTGAAGATACAAAAGTTAATATATCTAATATTAGTAAATATTGAGCTCTTTAAAAACTCTACATAATGATGGAAGGGTTCTAGCTCTCATGTACAAATGCCGAATACACAAGTACACCTCTTCTTATTCTCCTAACAAACAGGTCGAACATATTAATTTAATATATAATTATGTAAGAATCTGTTTCAAGCATGGTTATGCATAGTAAATAACACATTTGTATCGATGCAAGGCTCATAGAGCAATAGAAGAAGGATATAGAATAGTGCATCTATTTCATACAAGATAAATATTAATGATATATTTCATACTACTCAAAAATAACACCATCCTCATCATAAATACTTATATATCCAGAGCACTGAAAGTATTTTAATGTTATTAATAGTAACAGAGCAATAGAAAAGTAGATAGATAGCGGAAAAAGAAGAAGGGAACATCTTAGGTCAAGGTATCACAGGAAAATGAGTATGTCCTATGCCTCTTTGCATGAAAGAGATGAGGAAAATTATATCTAAAAACATCTAGCAAGGATGCCCAACCTCGTGGCAGATGACACATTGACAGAGAAGCCAAAAATTCACTCCCATAACTTATTCACTTGGACACTGACAGCAAAAAACTGGGGTAGAAAATTTGACATGCAGTTGTACCCAGCAGAAAATGCAAACAGAAGGCAGTATAGCCAGACCCCAGAATAATAGAACAAAGATGAAAAATCAAGGAGTACAATACAGTATCATATAGAGAGAGACTAAGAAAGAGTTGCAATGCACAGAGAGAGATTATTAAAAAAATAAGAGTTTATCTTTCTTTAATTTTGTGAAACTTTATGCCGTTAATACCATACTAGTCAAAGAAAAAGTGACATTTTAAAAAAACAAATTTCGCTTACTTAATGTATTGGTAAAATTTAAAAGATTAGAAGACAATAAAAGAAAAAAGAAAATCTAAATGTTAGAATTACAGTTTAAAAATTACAAGAAAGAAAGACTGGGGTACCAAAGTTGGGTAAAGCATTTCCTTTACATAATTTTCTTGAGACTACCTTTTATAGGGAAAAAGCCATTTTAAAGAGAAAAAATGTATCATAAAGTAACAAAAGAAAAGTTGAAGGAGAAACTCAAGAAAACAACTAGTACCTTAACTCACGAAGTTCTACTTCCGAAAGCTTCACACCTTCAAATAAGTATTGCTCATCTTCTATATCATCTCTGCAATAATTGTGCAAATAATTTATCAAATTCAACTAGATGGTTAAGGAAACATAAGCATTATAACACGAAACAGATATGTCCAAGAAACTAAACATTAATTTGTTCATTGACAGAAAAACAAAACTGAAAACAACCTTGAGAAAACAAACGAAATGGAAGTAGATTCCTACCTCAGTTCTTCCAATTTTTTTTCCTCCCTTTTCTTCAAGTATTCTTGCCTTGAAAACTTTCTGAAACAGCAGAAAAATAATACGCACAGTGACAAACTGCAACCAACTTTAAGCTATAAAAGAGCAATCAAAAGCATATCATCCTTAAAAAAACAAGTAAAAAACAACAACCGAGCCTTATGCACTATATGTTGTTTGTTATTTGGGCAAAATGACACCAACTGGTAATATCAAATACGAAAATCTCAACAAGTCCATCAAAAGTCTTTTCCAAACCATGCCCTAGGCGATTGTTTGAGAGTAAAACAATTGTGAGAGTAAAGACTAGTTGGTCCTAAAGATTGTTATATATAAACTTCCTTTGTGAGATCAGACAACCATGAAGAAAAGTGTTGTTGAAGTTATGGGTTTTAAATAAACAGAGAAGGTAACGAAGAACTATGATTTTGGGGTAATGATAAAATGGATGATAACTTGAAAATACTAACCCCTATTTGTAAGGATACAAGACTCCTAAATCCTAATACAAAATAAATAGGGAAATCAGAGAACAAATCATGATAAAAACGTAATACGGTAACTAATCTTAGGGGATAATGGCAAAACTTAGTGGTTCATATGACTGCTAAAGAAATAATATTTCCACACAACACAACAATAAAAAGCAAACCTCAAATTTTGAATATCATCGTTCTCTGCAGCATTAGATCTTCGAATTGCTTCTTCTGTTGGAAGAAAGATTGAACCAAGAAAACAAAATCAACAAATGTATATAAAGGCACAATGTTTGCACTTATGGGTCATGTATGTAAGTAAATTCAACAATCCACTGACATACCTTCCTCCTTTCGTGTTAATTTTTGTTCAGTCAACTGATAAAAAAGAAACAATTAGAATGAAGAAAGAGAAAAGTTAAAAATGGGGGGAAATTATGTATATCTATAGTAATATATCTATATTATAAATAAATGTATGCATTGAACTATTTAACTGTGCTTCTAAAATAATCATCAGTGATTCATTGTATTCTAAAAAGATATTAAATAATCTCACAAGATGTAAAGGAAAAACAAGTTCTTCAAATTATGAGCAATGGATATGATCTAATATGCATTTTAAGGCTGATAATAGCAATATCCAGAAAATTTTCTGCACTAAGATACAGTTAACATCTAAGTCAGCCTTAAGCCAGAATAGCTTGCATATTAACACTGTAAATTTTTAAAATAGCATTCATCGCATTGATATAACCAGACATGTTACATGAAACAAACATAAGCCAGGTTATTACTATGAGTTACCTTGAGAATGGAAACTGAAAAAGAGGAATGCCCATGGACATTACCTCCCATCTACCTCATTTTTACCCATTCTTTTAAACAAATTTTCTTCTTTTAATAAGGAAGTATTAATGTAGCTACTATTTAAGACAACAACTTAAGCATAATGGTACCAACCAAAAAAAGCAGATTCATAAAAGAAAAGTCTTCAAGTACACTTGACTAAATAGATTTTGACAATTAATTAGTACCTTTCGTGTTCCTGCAGCATCTCTCTCTCTCATATGCTGCACTAATTCCTCCTTCTCTCTTTGATCTTTCAATCTTTCTTCTTCTGACTGTTAGCAAATAGACAAGTAATCACATCAAGAGAATTGACAGATATTTAAAAATGGTAGGAATGCTTTTACAAAACAGACTAATAAAAGAGTTCTATATGCAAAAAAAAAAAGAAAGAAAACTTAGCAAAGGAACTTTTTGGTATGATCAAAAAAAACTAAGCCAATACAAAATCTTTTTTTCTTTTGGAGAAACATAAATCAATAGAGTTGAACATGCACATCAAAGCTTACTAAAATGCACCCAAGTGAAAAAATAAATTTGATGGACAGCACAACAAAATTCATCAAACAAATGGATATAGAAGGAATTCCATCATCAGTACCAGTTGCAAAACTGTGATATATAAGCAGTGAGCACATCTAGACATCAAAAAAATGGTACCTCTGAACCACTATCTTCATCAGGGGAAGTTCTTCTCTTCACTTGTCTCTCCATTTCTTTTCTTGAAATTACCTGCATTGTTGCATTTGGTCAAAAAAAAGTCAAACCTTGTTAGAAGAAACATTGATCAGCAGCTTACCATGAGCACAAAATATGAAAGTAAATCCAATAGGTTATGAACACTTTGCCTCATCATCTTGATCATCTTGAGCTTCAGTTTTCTTCCTGAAACGTTTTTTATGACTGTTTGGCTTTCTAGATGTAGACGCTGTAGTTATTGACGATTTATCATCACCGCCAATATATTCATTGTCAACATTGTCATCATCTTTCAAAATTGTGTAAGTCCCCTGCTTCCTTGCCAACATTGCAGCTTCTCTCTCTTGTTTTTGATATTGCTAATATAGAGCAAAAAAATATCACTAGCAAGCAGATATACTGATTACTTCTGTAAAAGAGGTTTTGCTGCATGTACACATGGCAATATATTCATTGTGCCTTGGAACAAAACTTACATTTAAGCCGGACGATCTACGAGGAACTCTTGAAAAAATTTCTTCCGCAAATGCACGGGTGTCTGTTGTTGAGATCCCAAACTCCACTAGCTTTCCCATTAAATCAGCTGGTGAAGTAGCTTGCTTGGCTGCAAAACCAAAGAGAGATTACTGAAATATAGCACATGAATCCCAACATATCATTTCCAAAATGATTATATAGAATAATTTTTAAGGGCGATAAAATGATCTTAGATGAATTACATAGTCCAATCATGTACTGTACAACTGTGGGCTGAGAATACCCCAGTAGTGACATCAACTTATCAGATACCCATGTCTTTAGATTGTCATCGCTCGCCATTTTCACTGCAAAAAATAAAATAAATCAGAATAATTTTGGATCATGAAGTCAAGGAGCATAAAAAGAGTGGTTCTGGCCATGATGTTAAAAAACATTTATCAGCCCAAATAGAACTCAATCAGTAGTAGCAAGTAGAAACAAAGAATGTAAAATATAAATAATCGTTGCAAGAGGTGTTATTGCCAAAAAAAGAATACTAGTGAAATTTTATTTCATCAAAAATTGTTATTTTTCTTCCATTGAAATTAAGGCTCCTTTAGCTTAAATGAGTGGATGGAGGGGAGGGGAGGATTTAATTAAATATTTTGTTTAGTTGAGAAGAGGGGCAGAGAGTATGGGTGATAAGCCTTTCATTGTTTGATTTACCCAGGAAAGGGAATGGATAAATTGAGTAGAGGGAACGGGTTAATTTACTTTTAATACCTTATTATAATTTTGTTACATTTTATGTAAGGATATTTTAGTCATTGCATTTGAAGCTTTATAAACTGACATTATCTCCTTCCAAATCCCTCCAACATCATAGAGAAACCAAAACTAAGTCCAAAAGAATTTTACTCCCTTCTCCTTCATTTTCCTTCAACCAAAGATGGTAAAGAACAAAAGATGGAAAAGAAGGGGGAAGGGAAAGAATAAAAAAGAAAATAGGGCACTAAAGTCTAAATAATATCATGAATCTGAGAAATATTAACTCCAGCTAGTATTCTGCATTACAGGCCTGGAATTGGCACTTGTACAATACATTTCTTCTGTTTTATGTTATTTTCGAACAATTATCATACATTTGCTGAGAAGTTTTCTAGGCTTGTCAACAATGAAAAAAAGGCCAAAGTTTTTTCCTAGGATCTCAAAACCTTTTTATCCAAACATGTATCAAGCATTCCTCTTTTCTCTTTATCTTTGTTATGAAATGCAGTGAGAGTTGTGAATTCAATTGAAAACATTATAAGGATACTCTTTCGTCAGAAGCTACAGTACAGGCTACAGACTTAATATTTGGTGAGCAGGGAAGTTTGTTGTTGTCCTAAATGGAAGGAGTTTCCTTTAGTAGCAATTGTGTCTGAAAGCATTGCTCCGGATTTTAAATTTACAGTGTTTCCCCGTTGGAAATTAGAACCTCTCTACATTGGGCATCATGCAATCAGTAATAGTGAGACTAATACCTAAGTTGGCAGAATGCGAATAAAACAAGACAAGCTTCTTATTCTAGTAATAAGAAATTTTTTCCACATGTTTACGTCACTTTCATGTTTCTTCTAGCACAGAGCTTCTAATTGTTGTTGTCTTGCAAAACAACAGTAGCATAAAATACATATAGCTTCTGTTGATGATTATGTTTCTACTTTATAAAAACTACCACAGAAATAAACAAACTCAATGCAGGAATTTTGATTCATGAAATCGACTCCTACTAAATCTCAAATTTAAACTGTCAAAAGAAGCATGTGAAGGGTTTCAACACACAAATATCCTTCAAACTTCAAATTTAATTGAAGTCCCTTTAAATTAAAATTTTCAGTGCCACAATATAAACCTAACATTACATACCAAAGATCATTCAACAAGCTATAGCTCATCTACCAGAAGTGGGATTGCATTACACAAGTGTAACCAATGTTGGCAATCATGGATTGCAAAACTAGAAGTTTGTACAAATTTCTCTACCCAACATGTTGTAGCACTACTATAGCCGCTATTTGACAACATTTTGTACTAATTAGCGCAGAACAATAGCTACTTTTTCAAATTCTGCTACACCATATTGCGATGTAGTGCCGCTATTGAATAACTTTTTATCGAACTCCTATATTAGAAAATTCATCATTGAACTGAAATCTACAGTATCAAATGATTTTAGTGTAATGTAAACTTAAAAAAATATAACCTATATGATGGTAATTGTCAATTCGGCAGTAAGTTTTATAATACAATTATCAGAAGAAAAAAACTTAATTGAATAGTGTAACGTTTCCTAGTAATATACCAGTATAATTGCATCCTCCTCATTTACATATTAAAAATATAACCTATTAATTGAATGTTGTCAATCATTGCGGAATCGCGGTGCGGAGTAGAACTCTGGGGCGATGAAAAGGCAAATGTCGTGGACGCAAGTCGCGGTGGAATCGCAACCTTGCGCTCAACATGAGAGGGAAAGGAAAATTGGAAAGAAAAAAAAAGGAAAAAGAGAAAAGGAGAAAAGGAGTACCTGGAGTTTCTCGCCGGTTGCGGCGGTGTTTCTATGACGACGAACTCCAGCAGCGTTTTCCGGCGAAGTTGAGTTAGTCGTAACTTCTTGTTCTGATGCGGAGCTCAGTTTTGTTCTTTTTAGGGTTTTAAAGTATTCAAATGTAGAAGATGGAGAAGAAGAATAAGGTCACGTGGGAAAGACGAAAATGACACGCGCGAATGTAGAAAAAGAAGATGAAGGTGGCGCCTCTAGAAGCTGAAGAGACGGATTTTGGAGATTGGGAAAGGGGGGATTTTGGTTTTAATCTTCTAATTTTGATTATGGGATCTGATTTTTGGGTTCTAACTATTAAATTTAAAATTTACTACACCCACACCCCATGTTTTGATGAAAAAATCAGATTGTCTTTAGAACTTAATTAAAAAAAATTGACATTATATTTTCTTTTCTTCCCCATCCAACCTACAATAATTAAGTTTGCATTCATCTTCTCTTTCTTCTCCTCCTCATTCTTCTTAATATAAATTAAAATATCAAAAGTAATACGTTAATATAAAGCATGTATACTTATGCAAATTGAATTTACATAACATATGTGAATTAAGTTTTCGTATGTAATGAATATTTGATTTTGATTACGATTATCTTTATGCAAAAGTTGTGCATATTATATTTATTGATTGAACGAGGTCGGGTAACAATTAATGATTCTAGTAACAATGATGGTCGTTGCATTAGACCAACTGTTTATGCACAAAGCTCAACGTCTTGCGTAGCAACCGAAAGTACACGAGAGTGGCAGACACAACGAAAATAGCAGGGGTTACAACAACAAGCACAACAACCACAGACATATTAGCAGCAAACACATCAGACACAACAGGAGGCTCAACCAGAGCATATAGATCAATTTGTGGAGGCTAATGGATATCCTGATGGTGTTGTTGTCCTTAGGAAATTTGGTGATCACGTGGTCACTCGATTTTTGGATGAAATGGTTATTTTCTCGATCACGTGGTCCTTAAAAAATCAATCGCTATTGCTTTAAGCGACCGAATCAGCGACCTTTTAAATTTCGTTGATAAACCACTTGTCGCTAGTTATTGCGACCGAAATTTAGTGATTGAATTGTGTGACCGATTTGGGGACCAATTTTAGAGACTAATTTAGCAACCACTTTGAATAAATTTTCAATGTCATTAGCAACTGATTTATAGACGAAATTTGTGTCAAAAATTATTATTTTTATTAAATATTGTCACTAATTCCGTTTCTAAATGTTATTTTTTTTATAAAAACAAATCCATTACCGTAATATCTAAAAATAAAATAAAATAATTTTTTAATCTGATTTCAATATCTAAAAAGTTCTTACAACAAAATCATTTAAATGCATTAATCATATCAATATATATGACTAAAGAATATAATATATTTAAGTAATATTTCTAAGTACTCAAAATAATACAGGTAAAATTTTAGTTTAAACATATATATTTAGTCATAACAAATTTCAACATATTGGTTCTTCAGATTACTCACTATCTATCTAACTTTTCGTCATCATGATCATGATTCATGAGCATCATTATCATCAATCTCATTATCAAAATCACCAGCATCATGATCACTAATCCCATCATTATTATCACCAATCTCATCTTCATTAATTTGATCTCTAGTGTATGGCATGGGTTTAAAGTTCAAGTTATTCATCAATTGTTTTATCAAGTGGTTGTTGCGTTCAACTGCTCTATTTGTATTAGTCAATTCCTTTCGAATTTGATCTCTTTCATTTCTCATTTCTTCAAATTTATGTCTATGTATCCACTATGTTGATAAAGAACATGACTAACGATAATATGGTCTCCCTAATAATACAGTAGATTATATTCTGAGACCATATACTTGTCCTCTTTTTATTCCTGCAACCTCACACCACACATTTAATCTATTTGGTGGAGGAGTTCCCTGTAAAGTTGTTCCTTCTGTCAATTCTTCCAACCTACGTTTAAATTTTTTCTGTCAACATAAATATAAAAAAAATTAATATTTAAAAAGATGCTAAAATAGATTAAAACCAACATAAAAAAATAAATAATATACACTTTAAAGTTAAAAGTTTTGTATGTGAACATATTCCAATTTTTTATCAACTCTAGTTTTATCTTTGCCATGTTAATGTGTATGGAGAAGAAAATCTTGAATGACTATGAGGGATGTCATTCAATTTCGTCTAGCAACATAATAAAAACTCAATATTAAAAACTTGTAAATATGTAATATTAATTTGCACAGTAGAATTGAATTTACATAACAAAATTACAAGAATTAATTTGCAAAACAAAATCAAAATTTACACAACATAATTATATTGTGTAAAAGTTAAACAACAACACAAACATTAAACTACACACACATTGTTTCTAATTTGATTAGTGCATGCATTTATTTAAAAATTAATAGAAGTTACATTAGAATTACATATTAAATCATATATAAAAGTTAAAACATAGAAAAAAATATAAGAAACTTAACAAAATTAACTCTATGTTGGGATATGGTGATACAAACACATGTGTGAAGGGACCCTCCAAACCATCACAGTCAGATGATCAGTTTGTTTTTGCTTGTATGCTCGTCTTTTTGAATTCTTGAGTTCCCCAATGATCACATAAGGAATTCCAAACATCCTTACAAATCCACCTCAGTCTGTTCATTGAGCTACGAACCCTCTTTAGATTATTTTTCATTACTTTTGTACCTCGTATTTCAAAGTTCTTTCTAGCCCTCTCATATTAATGTGTTTTTTTTTCATTAGGGTCATGGCTTACTAAAACTACTCTTGATGATATCTCCATCTCATTAGTCCCATGATGCAAAAGCAAAAATCTACAAACAATACATATTAATAGTTATGATGTTTATAATATATACTTAAATAACTAAAAATATATGTATATATTTACCATTGTCTGTTAATGTATAAAGTTTGCTTGCGACCATTGCTTTGTGTCTCAGATGCAATGACAACTTTGTTGGATCTTGGGCTATGCGCTCATTCAGAATGAGATGGTTGTGAATTAGATGGTGATTCTACCCCTCGTATCGAATGTGGAGGTGTCACATGGGATGTCCTAGGTAGAGGTTTAACATGAGATTTCCTAGGTGATAGGGTAGTAACAGTTTTCCTAAATGTCCTTAGAGGAAGAGAACTACGAGGAAGTGCAACGTTAGACGTCCTATAAGGTGCACCATGAGAACTAGAAGAAGGTGCAACATGAGATGAACTATGACGAGGTGCAATATACGATATCCTATAAGGATGTGCAACATGAGATGTACTAGGAGGATGTGCATCATGAGATGTCCTAGGTGATGGAGTTGTAGTATGATATAATGCAGAAGGTTGTACAAAAGGAGGATTTGTATTTGAACGTTTAGAATGTTGTGTTAACTGACAACTTTTAAGAGTTTTTTCTTTTCCTCTATCTTTATCTACCACCTACAATTAATAAAAAAGAAAGAATTAAAAATGTTATAGCATAAAAACAACAATAAAGTATAGTAATAAATTCATCACCTCCATAAAATGAAAAATATTAAAATTTAATAATCATTATCTCTACCATCATCATTATGATTATGAAAATTATAGTGGTTTACATAATCATTTTCTGAATCAAATTTATCTGAGTCTTTATCGGCATCCTCCTCCCTATCCTTTTATTGGTCTTTTGCAACCTCAATATTTATTTCAACTTCCTCATTTTTCCCTTCATCTCGCAAATGATCAAGTAGCTTATCATTTGAAGTAAAAAATACATTTGTTGTGGTTGATGTTGAATCTTGATATCAACTTCTAATGTATATCAATCATAGACTGCGCCTCTAGGTTTGGTTTTAATGGAAACCCACCAATCAACTTTTTCTTTTAATTTTTTTTATTAAGGTACATAATACACATGAATAACATTAGTTGCAAATATGAAAATATCATATTTTGAATATTTTCTATGATGATGAACCTTCACAATTTCATATTGGTGTTGAACCTTCATGCCAATGTTGACAACAACATCAAATCAAATCATCAAATCATGCATAGTTCTTGATAAAGATTGTAAGAAATGACAATTATCGGCCAACATGAATAAGGTGAGGTTGTATGATTAAATGGTGCATAACCATCGGTACACAATCCTAACCTTACATTCCTCTGTTTAACAGCAAAGTCAGAATAAATTTGATCAAAGTTTTTCCAAGCCTTACCATTTGATGGATGACACATAACTTTTGGTTCTCGTCTATTTTCAAATCATGCATAGTTCTTGATAAAGATTGTAAGAAATGACAATTATCGGCCAACATGAATAAGGTGAGGTTGTATGATTAAATGGTGCATAACCATCGGTACACAATCCTAACCTTACATTCCTCTGTTCAACAGCAAAGTCAGAATAAATTTTATCAAAGTTTTTCCAAGCCTTACCATTTGATGGATGACACATAACTTTTGGTTCTCGTCTATTTTCATAATGACATCTCATATGTGGAGTAGAGTTCGTTGAAATATATAATCTCTTAAGTCTGGGAGTTATATGTAAATAATTCATTATCTTCATATGTACCTCTTTGAATTTATCCTTACCACTATTTTTTTTCTCATAACAAGGTGCATTATAAAACTTGCATTCTTTTAATTGTTTACATTCACTAGTGTAGAATAGCATACAACCATTCACACAACAATCTATTTTTTCCGCAGTGAGACCAAGTTTTGAAATCATTTTCTTGGTCCTATAATGATTTTTAGGAACCAAATTATTTGAAGGATGTGTCTCCTTCATAAGTGCCAATGTTTGATTAAGAGATTCTTTTGGAAATGTTTCCCTCTAATTTAATTGTCAATAATCTAACATCAAAAGACAATTCAGTGTGATCATTGCATTCCAACCACAATGGCTTCTAAGCTGCATTTAGTAAATCATAATTTTTTTTTTATCATCTATATTTGCAGACTCCTCCAGCTCTTCATCACAATCCATTTGATACGGTGGTCCACTAGCATCATAAATTATGCTCTCAAATCTATTAAAGTGATTGTTATATCGCTCTTGTGCATATTTTTTCTTTTAATTTCTACATGCAACTATTGATCATTTTCTCTGTGAGATGTACAATACCAATAATCAAGTTCAAACCCCTTTCTTAAATATGAACCTTAACCACTTCAAAGTCTAATAAATCAATGTTTTTGCAAATAAAACAAGGACATCTAATTTCTCTATTTGATATGTTTGGTTGTTTGGTTGCAAAGGACATAAATTCATTTAACTTTTTAAAAATGCTTCAGTATATCTCTTTCGACTAGGATTTAGCCTATTATACATCCAACTACGACGTTGACGGATGTCCATATTCTCTAACATCATTAAGCAAAGCCTATACATTATAATTAACATTTTTTAAAATTAAAAATCTACCAAGAAGAAAAATAAAATAAACCATTTGAGTAAGAAACCAAATACTCAATAGTATTAATTTTCAGAGTTGCATTTTATGTTTTAAATTCAGAACTTTGATTCTTTATGATATTAAATTTCAGTTAGGTTTGCATTTTCTTTCCTAAGTATTTTAAGTTTTAAAGATAATTTGTGATTCTTATTTAAAATATCATTTATAACAGTAATTAAATCAGACCGAATTAAGGAAGAAAATACCTCAATTTCTTCATTTGTTTTTTCACTTCCAAAGTCAGAATATGTGTTGGATCCAGAGGCAGAGTTGGTATGAACCATCAAAGTTAAATATGCTTGTTCTTCATCATCCGAGGAATCATCATAATCATCTTGTATAGCCATCAAACTCTTCTTCTTGGGTCTGGGGTCTTTCCTCTGGTGTTTCCCTTTCTCCAGATTTGGACAATTTGACTTGATATGTCCAAGTTTATTGCATCCATAGTAGATAATTATTTTCTTGTCAAACTTTTCATCCATTCATCTGTTGGACTATCTGGAATCTTTTTTAGTAGAGGGTAAGATTTTATTTACTGTGCCACATCTTCTGAACTTTTCTGCATATAAACGCCAGTTCCTCTTCCTCCATGTCTTCATTCTGATAATTTGAATCATCATCCTCTGATTATGATCTTGCCTTCAGAACTTTCTTCTGCTTGGATTTCAAAGCCAAGGTTAGTTACTTCTTTTTGGGCTCATCATCTACAAACTCAATTTCATGTGCTATGAGAAGCTAATTAATTATTCCAGCTTAAGAGTATTCAAATCCTTTACTTCTTGAATGACTGCGATCTTAGGTCTCCACTTACTTTTTAGACTCCTTAATATCTTCTTCGTGCGATCAACATTAGTATAACTCTTTTCAAGTACCTTTAATCCCGAGACGAGAGTCTAGAATCTGGAAACATTGTTTCAATGTCTTCACCTTCTTCCAGCTTGAACAACTCATACTTTTTTACTATTATGTTGACCTTTGCTTATTGAACTTGCTTCCTTCCTTCAATAGAGGTGGTGTATTAATATTTCTTCCAATATCTTCTTCACTAAATCCAGACATATTGAACCCATTAATATTTTCTCAAACACAGTAAAGTGTTCAACCTTGAGACCAAGCTTTGATGCCAATTGAAGGTGCAAACACGAGAAGGGGATTGAATTGTGTATACCAAAGTTGATACGTTTTTTATAATTTATATTTAAATAAAAAAACTAATTCGATTTTGATGACTTATTTTGTGTTGAAGCAATCAGATTTAGGGGCAGAAAACAATGAAAACATAAAAAATTTAACACATAGATTTATCCTGGTTCACTACTAACTTGGCTACATCTATTCCCCTTATTCAAAAGGCTTTGATCCACTAATTCAAATACCTTGAATTACAAAGCACATGACCCTCCAAGTCAATCTTCCCAAACAACATGACAACCCCAAACCTTTGAGGAACTAACCACCTCGACCCTACAAGGCAAGTCTTCTCTCAACAACCTAACAACCCCAAATTGAAGAAGGAACTAAACCACTATCGGGTTGGATACAAAATATTTGTGTAATACCCCAATTTTTAACAGCGCGAGTGTATTTTATAAAAAAAAACAAAGAAAATACTTTTGGATGAAATAGTTAAGTCGTAACATAACGAAAAAAAACCAACAATATTTACAAGCAGCGGAAATAGTTTTTGAAATACAAACCCAAAGTATTTACATGACAAAATACTTCGGGGTTATGAGACCTATCAGACATAGCTCATACCCTTTGAGTATTCTCAGTAGACACCTGTACAAAAGCACTGCTCCAAGAATTTTAACTTCCCCACGCCGCATAAAAAAAATGGTACAAGGACCCATCAAAATAAAAGTTAACTGACAATATGATGTATAGGTACAATCTTTCAAATTGAACTAAATACATCCACAAAAGAAAGACAACTAAACCCTATACAACCCTCTAATCTGATTGTGCTACAAAAAACTATACAACCTAGGTGAGCTCCACGCGCCCTGCAAGATCCTTCTAACATAACTTCAGTCAGGTATGATAACTACTTTCCCATCTCCAGGTACTAACCGGTAGAATAATCCTAGTTCACATCTGAGGGCAAATCCCAAATTTCCACAATAATTGTAAAGGTCACCAACCGAAATTGGCAAATATCACATAGCAAAATTCTTATATTTTCAAATGCTCAAAAGAACCTTTCATCTTAGCATACTCCTTGAAAGGGTTTTCATATGTCCAAAAACATGCATGAACAATGTTAAAAAATGAAGTTTTAACAAACTGCACTGTTGTAGCCGAATACAACTGAGAAAATGCAGATTTTCAGTTCTAAAATGGCCTGAATCAATCAACACTTCAAACATTAATATTATCAATTATGAACACATAATTAACACCAGATAAATCTCCACAAATTCACACCTCAATTACACATCGAATATTCATAACATCAATTATGAACACATAAGTACATCAAAACTTAATCAACTCAACTTTACACCTTTAAGCAATTACGGCAAATCACAACAACAACCGAATATGTATATACAAACATCATAGTATAACAAACATAACTCGCATGCAAAACATTCTAATGCAATGAGTATATGCCAAAATGCATGATTCCAGAATTCCAAACCAAAACCCTCCTCGAAGGGCGCAAATCATAATTGTACAACCTCTCACAGACCAGTACTAATTACCAAGGTGCAATCTCTCACAGATCAACACGATTTACTAGCGCGCAGTCGCTCACAGACCAGCACGACATACAAGAGTGCAGTCGCTCACAGACCAACACAATTTTCTATAGTGCAATCGCTCACAGATCAGCACATTCTAGATTACAATCTCACACAGATCAGCACAACATAAAAGAGTGCAGTCACTCACAGACCAACACGATTTTCTAGAGTGCAATCGCTCACAGATCAACACATTGTAGAGTGCAATCTCTCATAGATTAGCACAAGATATAAGAGTGCAGCCGCTCACAGACCAACATGATTTTCTAGAGTGCAATGACTCATAGATCACCACATTCTAGAGTGCAATCTTTCACAGATCAGCACGACGCGACAATCCCCGCAAGGATAAGATGAACCAACAATTCACATGGCATCATCCCGTGGTCTATCACGGTCACCACTATCATCATGGTCCAATCGCGGCCACCATGTACTATGAAATGCATGAGCATACTCTGACTCGTTTCACCATAATCATTAAGTAAATGCAGCTATTAAAAGATTCCTCATTTTTAATACTCATTTAACACTAATGATTTTTCAAATATAACAGAGACCATACTCAAACATAATTATTCACACCAATTTTAATTTTCCAAAAACACACATATATCACATCTCCAAATTCAATCCACACATAAATTTAATTTAATTCATTTTCCACCAATTCACACATAAATTTCTTCTAAAAAATTCATAATATTAATTATGAACACATCAATTTCACCAAACACGAGTCACTACAATTTTCAAACATTAATCATCCATATTCAATCTCCAAAATTTTCAACCATAAATCACAACATTAATATATCAGAGTTTTCCCCACCGCTAACTCAGTGCCAAATATCTCGATTCCTTTTCGAGACTCAAGGAGCTAACTACATAAACATAAATATTTATAACAATTGTTCACAATAAAATTAATACAACCACAATGAAATTTCCAATATTAAATCTTTCTCACACATCAAACGTTTAAAACCAAATAATCTATATTATTTACTTAAAACTAAATAAAACAAATATTGTCCAAATTTCACACACACACACACTCGACTACTAAAGCACCAAAAAATTTGAGTTAATAAAATACTCTAAATTTTTTTTCTTTTTAAACTCATTCCAAGAGTAATTAAAAGAGTAACATTTTAAACTCTAACCATTTTTAATTTCAATCTATCTTTTTGCTCAAACTCTTTAACTTAGTTAAAATTTGAACTTTTTCACAACTTTAACAAATCTAATTTTTTTTGTAAAATTTTGATTTCAGTTCAAACTCATTTATCTAAAAATAACTCATTACATAACTCAAACTCATCAAATTTAATTGCCGTCAATTCACACCAACAACAATCAATTTAATTCCACAACACACATATAACACCTCAATTAAATTTCAATAATTCAAACATAACTCACCCAATTTAAAAACTCCACATTTTTACACATAAACCACCAAATTTCATCGATTCATTTTCCACCAAATCCGCAAATATATCACATCTCAAAAATTCATAATAATAACTATGAACATATAAATCACATCAAATATGGATCACCATAAACCACACCTCAAAACACACCGAAAATAAATTTCACTAATTCATGCATAAACAAATTAAATTCATATTCCACCAAATCACACCTCAAATTTCTTTCCCACAAAAGCACAAATAATGTCCTAAATGCAAACTAAAAGTTTGGAAGGAGTCCTTACATCCGTTGTAGGTTTAACAACCGATTACGGCACCACGATTAATTCCGTTAAAATTTAAATTTGTGGCGTCGCTTCCAAAGTTAGCTCACTAGCACCGTAGTGAGGAGATGAACAACTTTTCCTTCTATCACTTCTCTAAAGGGAACTTAGATCTAGAAGAAAAATGATGATTTGTGTTTTGTTTATTTCTTTAAACCCGCAACATTCAGTTCTTTCTTGAAACAGAAAGGAAAAGAAGAAAGGTGAAGGCAAGGAGCAGTTAAACGTTAATTCCTTTCTCTTGGTTCCATATATATATATATATAATATTATAATAAAACCAATTCTAAAACAAATATTTACATATTTTTATAAAAATTATTATTATGTATGTCACCTTACATCACATCACAAACCACTTTTTTCAGAAAAATATCATCTCTCGCCAAAATTCAATCCGCAGATGAATTTTTTTGGAAAAACGCTGCATCTCAGAAAATATTTTCTTCGACGAAAGATTCACTGTAATTAAACTAAATTATATATCGACGAATAATTTTAATCGGGTCTCAATATATATATATATATAAATATTAAACATATTATTAACTCTAATAAAATATGGTTGTAATATTTAATTCCCAAAATAAATATCAATTGTGCTAAATGCCTAAGCAATTTAACGCAAAATACTCTAAAATCACATAAATTAGGATTTAGAAAATTAAGGGTCTTACGATTTGGAACTTGAGTAGTTGCTTCCAACAAAACTGATAATAATAATAATTCTCGTACTATAAGAAAAGAACACTCAAAATATTTCTAACTTAAACATGTGTTTCTCTCTTTGAACTCTAAGACTTTTCTTTTTTGCTTTTCAACGATTTTCTTCTTCGGTCTTGAGTGTCTATTTATAGTTAACATTTGGGCTTCAAATTAGTCCTTGTTTAATTTGAAATTGTATTTTATTCAGATTGCGTTTGTAAATTCATCAAATTGATTATATTTCTTTTTTGTTTAGATTGAAATTGTAAATTCTTTAGATTGACTTTGTTCGTATTTTGTTCAGGTTGCGTTTGTGAATTGTTCATATTGCGTTTGTAAATTCTTGAGATTGATTTTGTTCATATTTTGTTGTAGATATATCTTGATCAAATATTCTTCAATTCTTCTACAAATCTTGATCATATCTTTTTTCATACTCTTTGAAGTCAAATATATTGCTCTCATAAAATACTTTTGTTATCACAAAGCTCTAAGTATAAAATGAGTTTGATTCCAACACTAAAACCATACAATATAATATTTTGTATCTATATTATTTAGGCTAGGTTATTTTTAAATTTAGATAATTCTACATATCAATCTTATATTGTTTCAATTTCTCTCCCAATTCACTTTTGCATATCAATCTTATATATGTTTTTAGTCTTTAAAATTTCAACTTTTTAATTTGAATTATTGAAAAATAAAAATACAATTTTTAGTCCCTACAAAATTATTATGGATGTAGTTTTAGTTTGTATTGTCAAGTCAAAATATATTTTTGAATGAATTTTTGCAAGTTAAAAAATTATACACGTAGTTTTCATCCCAACTTAATATATTGTACATTTTTGCGGGTAATGTTTAATAATGTTCTTAACATGCTTACAAAATATCATTAAGATCATTTAAACTTGAAAGGAAAGTTAACATATTTCATTTCAACAAGGACTAAAACTGCTAGCTGGATAATTTTGTATGGAATAAAAGTTTTATTTTTATGAAATATGACTGGTTATTTGAAAATGCCTTCATTCTTTATATAAAAAATTTAGGGTGAAGGGATGATACATACATTAGTCTCAGATAGAGAGTATATTTGAGTTAAAAGAACACTTACAAAATAAAACTTATAACTCCAAATACTAAGGCATATCTTTTATCGGTAGTTCGAACTCTTAGAGTTAAAATATCTTCATTTTTATATATCAATCACATTCATTGAGACAATATTATTCCCCATTTGTATGGGGTAAAAAAGTGTACTTTATATAAATTAAATAATTAATATGTGTTTATTAGTCATTAATATTAATATGCAACAAAATACACATACATTTTTTATGTGGATTAGAATTGGTATGAAGATCTTACCAATTGGTTTCTTTAACAAAGTAGAAAAAAAATTAATTAGATTGAGAAGATGGACAATGTGCCACAACTATGCATGATTGATAAACTAACGAGGACTCACCTTAGTGGTATAAAAGTCAATGATAAACTTCAAACAAATTTTAATCCAAAAACACAAAGAAGAGATCTAGCTGACTCAACATTCTCGTTAAGACACAATTATAATTCATTTCAAACATCGAACACTAGAGTCTTACAAAAGGTATTGTAAGAAAGATGTTTCATATTCCTAAAAATGAGCTAAATATCACTATTGAGTTTACGTCATTGAACTAAAATTATTATAATTTAAATTAAACACAAATAAAACTAAAAAATATTATAAAGACTTGATTTAAAATATATTTTATTTTGTCCCCTAATTAGCTCATTTTAAATCTTCATTGTACTCCCTCTGAAATAAAATATAATTAAAAAATAAAAAATTGATGTATCTAATTTTAATTTATTACTAAATACATCAGTTTTTCAATTACCATTTTTACTTACATTTTATTCCAAAGTAGCACTAATTAAATTAGAGTTCACTTAGAAAATGTTTTACCACCAATTTTATTGTTTTTTGAGAAATAATATACATTTTTTATATACCCAATAAAATCTATAAGATTAAAATTTTCATTTAACCAATCAATTCTAAGAATGTGTTCCAAATTCTTATAACCACATAAACAATAAACAAAACAGTAGATTTATAATTTGAAATTTATGATGTTGGGTTGAATATGGGATTTTAAAAAAATTGTGGAGTTTTTAATTATTCTTTTTTAATTTATCTATGTTTTAAAAAGTTAACCACTCTATTTTAAAATATATATATATATATCAAATTGTTCTATTTTTTTTTTAAAGGTTATGT
>JBBPBS010000577.1:2908746-2946083 GCA_037974835.1 Cicer judaicum | reverse complement strand
TTTTGCCACTTAATATATTTTTTTGTTATTAAATGTATTTTGTTTGATTTTATTATTTTTTTATTATATTTATAATATTTTATTTTTATTATTTTTTTATTACTTTTTGTTTAATAGATCTGAGTAAAATTAAGGAGTTGTTAACCAAATAAAATTTTATTACTTTTTTATTTAATTGCAAAAAAAAAATGAACTATGTTACTTTTGATTTATTTTTTAATATATTTTATTTAATTTTATTAATATATATTTTTTAAAATATTTTAATTATTTTTTATTAATTAAATGAACAATTATTAAATTGTTAAAATGAAAAAAAAAACAATTATCTTCTATGGAAAAAAATATTCTTTGAATTGGTCGCACCACTAGCATGTGACATCTTCTTGAATGTGAAGTATTTTGATTAATTTAAAATAAAATAAAAAAGACATAGTGATAAGAAAAAAGAAAACCCAATTTCTCAATCATATGATAAATAAAATAAGTTTAAATTTGTGAAGCTCTATCTCGTGGACATTATTTGTTTTAGAATATACAATAATTCATTGAATAAACATGCTTAAGTTTTTTCATTGAAAATATAAATTCTCTAAATCATTATGTATGTGATTAAATAGAATAATTACAATAAAAAATATGTTGTCATTGAAGGAAAAAAATTATGATAAGAAATAATCAATAAACATTAACTATTACTAATTCTTTTTTGCGAACATAAATATTAATATAAACAAAATATTACTTTTTTCTTTTTTGACCTTGGTGTTGTTAAAATGTGATTAAATATAATCACAAGTGTAATTTCTACACTTAGATAGTTAGTTAATTGTTAGGGTTTAAACCACCTATTAATAGGATGATTTACATGTGATTATATACAACACATAAAAATAACTTTTCTCTTCTCTCTAGCCTGCAAAACTCTCTTTTCTCTATTGTGTGTATTGGCTCCAACATCTGGTATCAGAGCCGGGTTCGCCTTGACGGGGGAGCAAAAATAAGGGACTTGGATCAAGTGGATCAAAGTCTAGTGGTCAAGTGGTCAATAAGAGACTTGGATCAAGTGGATCAAGTCTAGTGGTAGGAACTCATAATTGAGGGGGAGTGTTGGGAATTCAATTATGAGTGATTAGTCCCACATTGACCAGGAATGGAGGTTGTATTGGATATATAAGGAGAATGACCCATACACCTAATGCCTTAAGGTTTTGGGTTGTGATGTGGTGTCTAAGTGGAAGAATTGGACACTTTTCCAATGAATGTCAATTCAAACCCCAGGAAGATCATCATGGAGGGCAAGGTGTGGAAGCAAATCTCATTAAGGATGATGCTTTTGAGAATGGCACCACAGTGGAAATGTTGATGATGACTACTTCATCAGAATTAGAATGTTCAGGTACATGGTACCTTGATTCTGGTTGCTCGAATCATATGACTGGGAATCAAGATTGGCTTGTTCATTTTGATGCTAGAAGGAAGAGCAAAGTGAGATTTGCTGATAATAGAACCATACAATAAGAGGACATTGGAGATATTCTGGTGAAGAAAAAGGATGGACAACAAGCACTACTTCAGAATGTGCTATATGTGCGAACAATGCAAACCAACCTCATCAATTTGGGTCAATTGTTAGAGAAAGGTTTCTATATGAAAATGCAAAACAGGACACTGGACATTTTCAATGCAACACACAAGAAGGTGTTCAGTGTGCCACTCTCCTCCAACAGAACCTTTCAAGTGAAGATTGAAGCATCTCAAGCTCAGTGTTTGGCTATGGAAGATCAGAATTCAAGTCAGGATCCATGGATTTGGCATTTGAGGTATGGAAATTTGAATTTCAAAGATTTAAGCCTATTGTATTCTAAGAGCATGGTCAGTGGTTTGCCTCAAATCAAGGTTCCCAGAAATGTATGTGACAATTGTTTGATGAGCAAGCAACCAAGAAATGCATTTGGCAACCACACTGTCAATAGAGCAAGGGAAATACTGGGAGTAGTGTACTCATATGTATGTGGTCCATTTGAAGTTATCTCAGTAGGTGGTAATAAGTATTTCTTGTCCTTTGTGGATGAGTTTAGCAGAAAACTATGGACATATCCTCTTAAAGCTAAAAGTGATACATTTGAAGTCTTCAAGAGATTCAAAGTGTATGTGGAAAAGAAATCAGGAAAGCATGTGAAAGTACTGAGAGCAGATGGAGGTGGTGAATTCACTTCTAATGAAATGGAAGAGTTTTGCAAGTCTCATGGCATTGTGCATGAAATTACAGCTCCTTACACACCTCAACACAATGGGATGGCAGAAAGAAGGAACAGGACCATCATGAACATGGTTAGGAGCATGCTTAAAGAGAAGCAATTGGCCAAGAATCTGTGGAGAGTAGCAGTAGAGACTGCAACCTATGTTTTGAATAGGTGTCCCACTAAACAGCTTGCTAACAAAGTTCCTGAGGAAGTTTGGTCTGGCAGAAAACACTCAGTATCACACATGAGAGTGTTTGGATCCTTGTGCTACTCACATATACCTGATCAAAGAAGAAAGAAGTTGGATGACAAGAGTCAGGCCATGGTGTTTGTTGGATATGATTCCATTGGATCGTATAAACTGTATGATCCTATAACACAGTCTGTAAAGTTTAGCAGAGATGTATCTTTTGATGAAAATAGATCATGGAAAGACTATTTGGAGAAGACAACCGTTCCTATGAAGAAGTTGCAGTTGGACATTGATGAAATCACACAACCTCAACATAACCAAGTTGAAGACGTAGTCAATAGAAGACCAGAAAGAAGGAGACGCTTACTTGAAAGGCTGCAAGACTATCATATGTTTCCTGACAATGCCATTGCTGATGATGGTGAACTAGTGAATGAAGCACTGAATGTTGAAGTTGAACCAGTTCAGTTTGCACAAGCTATCAAAGAACAAGTGTGGATTGATGCAATGAATGAAGAACTGAAGGCAATTCACAGAAATGATACATGGAAATTAGTAGAACTTCCAGCTGACAAGAATGCCATTTCTGTAAAATGGATCTACAAGATCAAGAGACAACCTGATGGAAGCATTGCCAAGTATAAGGCAAGACTGGTAGCTAGAGGATTTATGCAAAGAGAGGGTGAAGATTACTCAGAAGTGTTTGCACCTGTAGCTAGATTTGAAACTGTAAGATCAATAGTTGGTCTTGCTTCTTGGCAAAGATGGAAGATATGGCAGCTTGATGTTAAAAGTGCCTTTCTCAATGGCCCTCTTGAAGAAGAGGTCTATATACAACAACCGCCAGGATTTGTCAAAGTTGGTCATGAAGATAAGGTTCTCAGATTGAAGAAAGCCTTGTATGGGCTTAAACAGGCTCCAAGAGCCTGGAACAGAAGAATCGATGGTTTTCTTAGAGAACAAGGCTTTATAAAATGCACTGTGGAGCATGGCATTTATATCAAGTCAGTAGCAGGGTCAGGTACTTTATACATTTGTCTTTATGTTGATGATCTTCTCATCACTGGTGAAAGTGCAACTAACATCATTCATTTGAAAAACAAGCTCAGTGAGGAGTTTGAGATGACTGATTTGGGCTTATTGACTTACTTTCTTAGTGTTGAATTTGTTCAACACAAGGAGGGAATTGTTATGCATCAAAGGAAGTATATCTTGGAGGTGTTAAAATGATTCAAGATGGATCAGTGCAATCCAGTGACTGCACCTATTGAATATCATGTTAAGGCTGAGAATGGTGAAATTGATGAAGTTGTGGACATCACTTTGTTTAGGCAACTAGTGGGGTGTCTAAGGTTTGTGTGTCACAGCAGGCCTGAGATTTCATTTGGAGTTGGTGTAGTTAGCAAATTCATGAGCAATCCTAGGAGTTCTCATCTTGCAGCTGCTAAAAGAATTCTAAGATACTTGAAGGGAACACTGAATTTTGGTGTTTTGTTTCCTTATCAAAAAGGGAAGGATGAGCTATCACTCGTAGCTTACTCAGACTCGGATTGGTGTGGAGACAAAGTGGATAGAAGATCCACATCAGGGTTTGTGTTCTTGTTCAATGGAGCACCTGTGTCCTGGAGTTCCAAAAAGCAAACTGTGGTAGCATTGTCTACCTGTGAGGCTGAATATATTTCAGCATGTGCAGCAGCATGTCAGGCTCTCTGGTTGCTGTCCCTGATTCCTGAGCTGAACTTAAAGATGAGCTCGTGTGTTGAGCTGTTTGTAGACAATAAGTCTGCAATAGATCTTGCTAAGAATCCGGTTTCTCATGGGAGAAGCAAACACATTGACACAAAGTTTCATTTTCTGAGGAATCAAGTGGCTGAAGAAAAGATTTGCATGAAGCATTGTGGAACTGAGTTTCAAGTGGCAGATGTGTTAACTAAAGCACTAAGAGTTGACAAGTTTGAGAAATTTCGAAAAATGATGAATGTGGTAGATGTATCTACACAAGGGGAGTATGTACAGAGGAAGAGCTGGTAGAAGCAATAACAACAACCAGTGGAGCAGAGAAAGATTCACTATGTTTTATAGAAGTTTTTACTCACAAGGATGACACCAGCAAAGAGTTGCTAGAATGAGGATCTAGTGTTGCTGCTAACAGCCATCATCCAAATTCCCAATTATTGCATATCAGAAGCATTATTGCAATTTTTATTTTTTTGGTGTTATGAATTGTTTGTTTTGAACTGACAGGGTATAGAAATTAAAGGGGAGTGTTAAAATGTGATTAAATATAATCACAAGTGTAATTTCTACACTTAGATAGTTAGTTAATTGTTAGGGTTTAAACCACCTATTAATAGGATGATTTACATGTGATTATATACAACACATAATAATAACTTTTCTCTTCTCTCTAGCCTGCAAAACTCTCTTTTCTCTACTGTATGTATTGGCTCCAACATGTATCATTAGCTACAACTTGAGAATTTAAAATTTGTAATTCTCCCATCAAAGTCGTATTCTCCAAGTTGTAATTCGAAATTTAAATAAGTCATTCGTTGCAACTGGTTTTCGAAAATATCTTCATATATATAAAAAAAACCAATTGGTGAATTAAATAATTTAAATTAGATAATTGGTGAATTAAATTGAAGAATTGGAGAATTTTAATCTTCGTAAATATTTTCATATATATAAAAAACCAATTGGTGAATTAAATATTAAGTATTTTCGTACGCTCTCAATATCTCATAATTTGGTTCCTTAATTTTTTTTTTTAGCAGTTTGATTTCTTAAATTGGGATCAGCATATACGGATTTTTTTTATTGGAAAATCCTCCTATTTCAAAAAAGTTAATTAAATTGTCCTGCTTTAAAAAAGAAAAATACTAAATTATGCGGTGAAAGTTCACATTACATAGATATTATCATATAATAAATTTAATTTATATTTTCATTTTAACATTTGAAGAATATTTAAAAATACAAAGTTATATTAATAAAATTAAATAAAATACATTAAATTAATAAAATGCATCAAATTAATGTGGTGAATTAAATGTCTCAAAATAAATAATGTGTCGCTAATATTTTGTAGATAAAATAACAATACAATTTTATTTTGTTAATAACTTCCTCATATTCTTAATCGATCTAATAAATTAAAAATAATAAAAATAAAATATTGTTAATATAATAAAAAATAATAATAAATTTAAAAAAATCAAAATTATAATTATAAAATCAAACAAAATATCAAAGTTAAGGCGGTTGAATAAATGTGTTAAAATAAATATTTTATATTATTTTAACAACTTATTCCTATTTGTCCGTATATTAGCACTTAATATTATATCACTAACAACACTCTCCTATTTTTCTTCTCAATATGATAAATGATTTTAATTCTAATGTAATTTTAATTTTTTAATTGAAATTTTCAATTATTATTATTAAGGATGAGAATATGCTAGACCGTCCGTTATGGTCTAACCTTCTTATGGTCTGGTCTGACATATTTAGTAATAAGGTTGGATTTAGGCTATTTTTAAAGCCTATTTATTTAAATAGGTTAAACTCGTGTTTATAAAAAAACTATCAGGTTAGCCGATATATATTTTATTATTTATTAAAGTTATTTTTTATTATTATATTAATGATATTATTTCTTATTTTAAATTCTATCAAAAGGCAATCACTCATTAGTCATTTCATATTCAGCAGCGATTCTATATTTGGGAGTCGTTCCATGTATGGTAGTCGTTCTATTAGTCAAAGTCGTTCCATATTTATTTGAGAGATAATAATGGGTGCATTTGTTTGAGAAAAAAAATATTATTTAAAATATTTAAATGTATTAATATAAATACAAGGATCAAATAAAATATAATAACAATTTAGCTATAATTAATAATTAAATAAAGTTGGTTGGAGTTAATGAGTTAACGAGGATAATAGGAAAGTCAAATGCTTGATTTTCACCCAACATAATTCTAACAATTATTAAGAATATTAACATAACATTAATATGGTTGTTTTAAAAAAACTATTGATATATTTTTTGTCTTAAATATGAAATTGAATTAAGGTTTTAAAACTAGTTCACATAATAATTAAGGGTGGGAATAAATCAAACCAGAATTATAAAGTTCGAAACCAAAAAAAAGGAATTTTGTTATTCATCCGCCTAAATCATAAAGTTCTCCGAAAGATTATGTACTACATCACAATCATTAAGAACATGCATAATGATTTCTAGAGCTTGAGAGCAACTTTGTTAGGCGTGAGCACTAAAGTGTAAGATCTTAAGTGTTTTTAAGCATGAATAATGTTAGAGCGAAGGCAAAATTGAGGGCACAGAGGAAGAGTGTGGGAGCGGTGCACCGTGATGCGTAGAGGAAGAGTGGTTCGACGAAGACGAAGCACGGTTTCGCAAATATATGACCCTTTTAGTGTCGTTTCAACCCATTTTGACCCGCATGCCCAATGTTGCATCTCTTTAGCTTCAAATTCTGGAGTTGTGTTAATGGGTCGAGTATGTATCTTAGTTTTATGGAAAACTGAGGCTTGCATTCAAAAAACTTAACAAATTATGACATGTCATTTTTCTTACTCGGTTTTCTATTTTGTTTACTAATTATTTTACTTACTCATTTTTTTCGATTCCTCATCGTTTTGCATGATCGATGGAATAACTTGTTTTCTTTTTAGGTTTTGAATAATTAATAATAATAATTACTATTCTGATTTAAAAACTACACATATAATAATTTTAAATTATATTAAAATCTGATTTTGAAGGCAACAATATGGGACTTTTTTTCTTATTAATTGCTTTTCAACTTTGAAATTTTTAATACTTAAATTAAATTGTTCAATTTTAGATTCCCTCATTCAATTTCTTCTATAAATTATTCTCATCTCTATAATTATTCTCATTTCTATAACTTTTGTCAATCTCATATCTAAAACCTCCTGAATCCTCTTCGCTGCAATATGCAATTTCTCTTGATACCTCACAATTTCAATTTTCAACCATGTCTACATTTGTTTGTTGCATGCAGTTCTGGTTCTACACCTCCCAAAGTGCCAAAAAATGCATTAGGAAGCAGAACTGATATAGCATGGAAACATGATGTATATGTTGATGGAGGAACCAGAAAAATAAAATGCAATTATTGTGGAAAAACATTTATTGAATGAGTATACAGACTCAAACACCATTTGGCTGGTACACAGCTCAATGTTATTGCATGTGATGTTGTATCTAATGATGTGAAGAAACACATGTTTGAACTTCTAAAATCCTTGAAAGGTAAATCATTGAAGAAATCATAATAAAATGATACAAAAAATGAAAAAGTAAAAAGAAAAAGGTCATTAGAGGAGGATGAGAATGTTACCTCTACAAAACTTTTCAAGAGAAATGTAGTAAGTAATCAAGCCACCATCAACAACATTTTAAAGAAGAATCATGTCTAGAAATAGCTTTGTTCTTCTACAATAATGCCATAGCCTTTAATGTGGCAACGAATGATGAAGTTAAAAGGATGTTGGAGATGGTTTCAAGACATGTTATTGGTTTTAAGCCACCTTCTTATCATCAAATCAGAATAAAGTACTTGAAGCAAAAGGAGTAGGAGACAACTAAGGTCATTGAAGAACACAAACTTACTTAGAAGAAGACAGGTTGTACTATTATGAGTGATGATTGGATGGATAAAAGATGGAGGACAATTTTGAATTTCTTAGTTAACAACCCTAAATGTGCTATTTTTTAAAAGTCAATAGATGTTTCTCATATAATAAAAATTGTCGATCAAATATATCAGATGATTGATCAAGTAGTAGAAGAAGTTGGAGAAGAAAACGTCATGCAAATTGTGACCGACAATGCAACAAATTACAAAGCTTCTAATGCAACATTAATGTTAAAAAGGAAGAGACTATACTGGACATTGTGTGTAGCACACTGTAATGATCTCATGTTAGAGGATTTTGAGAAAAAGATAATAGTTCATCACAAAGCAATTTCAAAAGATAAGAAAATTACCCAATATATATATTCAAAGGCTTCTCTAATTTCTTTATTACAATATTTCACCAAAGGAAAAGATTTGGTGAGACCAACCGCTACATGATTTGCAACATCTTATCTAAATTTGATTGTCTCATGAAGAACAAAGGATCACTGATAAGAATGCTCACATCTAATGAATGAACATCAAGCCAGTTTGCAAAAACTAGTGAAGGGCTGTATGTTGAAGAAGTGATTATGGATAAAGAGTTTTAGAAAAAAATTACAATTTGCTTAAAAGGTGTTTATCCACTAATCAAAGTGCTTCGCTTAGTGGATTCAGATGATAAACCAACAATGAGGTTTATTTATGAGGCAATGGACCAAGATAAAGAGATAATCCAAGCTACTTTCAATGGTGTTCAAAGAAGGTACTACTATTTATACAAATTATATTTATGCAAATTCTGCATTATGCATAATGTTTATGTTTTGCAATCCACAATATTTTTTATAAATTATGCATTCTATTTCAAGCCTAAAAGTAATTTAGTTATTTTTCCATTATTTAATTTCAAGCCTCTATGGGATATCATTGATGAAAGGTGGGATAAACAACTCCATCGACCTTTGCATGCGACATGCTACTACCTTAATCCTCAACTACATTACAACCTTATATTTAAAGTTCATTGTGAAGTTAAACGTGGGTTATATGACTGCTTACAAAATATGGTGGAGGTGTTGAATTTTTTTGCAAGATTGATGCTCAATTGGAAGGTTTCAAGATACAAGCAAAGTTTTTTGGTAGTCTGATAGCAAAGGCTACACTTAAAACCAAAACTCCATCACAATGGTGGGAATCATATAGGGATGAGTATCCAGAACTTCAATATTTTGCAATTCTTGTGTGAATCATCTAGATGTGAATGAAATTGGAGCACTTTTGAGATGTTAAAAATTACTTTAAAATTATACTTTGAAAACTATCTACAACTTTTTATATACTAATGGAGTTTGTATCTATTCGATCAACACAAAGAGGAGAAACTGTTTGTAACATAAGATAATGAACGATATTGTGTTCGTGATGGCAAATTCAAAATTAGAAAAGAAGAAGCAAACTAGAAATGTGGTAGAACATAACATTGATGATCTTGAATCTGATGATGAATGGATTGTAGATAATAATGAAGGTTCAACTGAGAATGACATTTTACATTTCACAATAAAAAATAAGGATTTAGAATTTGGCAATCAAAATGAAGAAGGGAGTGGAGTTGAACATGTTGCCCCTCAAGATGATTTGGAGATTCAAAACCTTAATAATGAATTTGATGGAGAAGAAGATTAAAATTGTATGAAAGATGTTGGTTTTGATCGCAACGCCTTGGATGAATTGTTAAATTAAAGTTTGAGATGTTGTTAAATTATGGTGATAGGTTTTAGTTTTTTATTTTTTATTTTAGACAATGATAATAGCTTTTTGTGTTTTAACTTGTGACTTTTTATTTAACCAATGAAATTTTTTATGTTAAGGTTTATTTTTTATTTTATTTTAATTTTATTTTAATTTTATGGTATAATTTTGTCTATTTTGTGAGATCTTAAGATCCGTGTTACGATCCTACGATCTAAACTTTTTCTATATCCCAAATATCTTAGGTAAGATCTAGAGTTTGAAAACTTTGCTAGAGAGCATCTTATGCAAACATCAGTATCCGACATACTCCAATAATTTTTTACGACATTAGAAGTTTTCCATATGAAAGCTTCCAAAGAAAGGTACGAATTATGGGAGGTCCATTCCATTTCGACATTAGGTTGAAATTATGGGACTTAAAATTAGTAGAGTCCTCTATTGACAATGCTTGATATGTAGATTTAAAAGTTAAAAACCATCATTACAAATTTTCCATATAAGGAAATCATCCTAACCTACAAGAGGTGACTTAAAACTTGCAATTTTTGTGCATATGTTATTAGGAAGTATTTGATTAATGATGAACCAATTCCTACCATTCTCAACAATATAATCATGAACATAAAAGTTCAAAACATATGGATGGATGGCTATTGCAGGATCGCTTAATTTACCAACTCGAGGGATACAATCATCAAGCCAAAATATAATAAATTGGCCATTTCTTATAATTCAAAAAGTACAATTTTATACTTTAGGCCAATATTTGGTAATTCTTCTCCAAATATGAGAAGCTTTGAGCGTATGATTTGAACCCAGAGGACATCTTGATTGATAATCATATTCCACCTCAACTTCATCATATAGCTAATGTTAACCATTCTAAGGCTACAAAAATCAAGACTCGTCTTTTCTTTCGGAGGGCAAATAGTAGACCAAGAGATAAGATGATGTAGTAGAGCCCCAAATAAAGTTTCTACAAAGCCTCTCAACCTCATCAAACACTGAAACTTGGATAAAAGTAAATTGCATGAGGTAGTTAGGATACTTCCTAAGGTCATTACTAGCATCAATATTCAAAATAGTACTAACTGAATCAACCATGACTTGAGAATTAGATTTCCACCCCGATAATCAAATCAAAATAGTATGACCAGTCATAACCAAAGAATTAGTTTTCCATTATGATAGTTTATTCTTAACTCTATCAACAATCCATTCTATCATAAGCCATGGCTAAGTCTAGTTTAATTACTACAAATTCTTTTTGTCGTTTCATGGATTGCATGGAATGAACGATCTCACGAAGGATGATGGTATTATCAATAGTACTCATCCCGGCTATAAAAAAATTTCTTATATAGGGAAGTGATTTTATGCATAATATTTTTAAGCCTGTTAGAAATAGTATTGATCAAGATTTTATAAATCACATTCCATAGTGCTATGGGTCTAAACTCTCATGCCTGAGAGGGATCTTCGCCTTTAGGGATTTTAGGGATAAGAGTGAGTTGAATATTATTAACCTTATTGATAGATGTCGGATTCATGAACACATTGACTTGTTTATCAATTTTTAATATATTATTCACTTTATTATTTAAAGTGAGTTGTTCACTTTAGATGAGTCTAATCATTTTTCAAGATAGTAACCTCTATAATTAATAATAAAAAATTAACCATGTCCACTCAAATATTTTACTACTCTACCTCAAAATATAAGCATACATGATTCAAAGAAAATTGATTTATTTAGTCTTTGATTAACTTTTACTTATATTGAAACATAGAAAATATTGATATATCTAAAGTGAGTAATTCACTTTAAAGAATAAAGTGAGTAATATCATCTATTGATTTTAATAAAAATATCAATTATTATTAAATCAATAATTGATATTATGTGGAATTGATTTATTCACTTTTTCAACTTCTCATTTTAGATGATGTAAATATGCAATTGTCCAAAATTGTCCAATTGAAAATTTCTGATCATTTGAAACTTTATCAATTACTACAATATTATATTTTCATCATACTAGTCATTCATAAAATATTCATCCAATTTTATAAATTGTTTATATTTTTTTATTTACTCTACAATAATTTAAACGCCCATATAACTTTAAAACAATATAATAAAAATTTATTCATATAATCAATATTTACATGCAAAATAATTTAAAAGTTAATTTATTATGATATTTTAGATAAATCTTAATATGTTATAAAAGTAATTCCAAAAATAAATTAAGTGTAAAAGACTATACATAAAAAATGTAATAAAAAATTGAGCTAAATTTTAATAATTAAAGTTTTATTTTTGCCTAAAATAAAACCAAAGAGCAACAGCGAGAGATAGTACAACTACAAGTACGTCATCAATTCATCAGTGGTTGGAAAACCCAAAAACAAGAAAACCAAAACGCGCTTTCACTTTACCTGTCTTCTGACTCTCACACCTTCACCCAGTTATATAAATAAACCTTAATCAAATAGTAAACCCCTCCTTTTTATTTCTCTTGCATTCAAAACACACATAACAAAAAAAAAACATGGGTTGTTTTGCCAGCAAAAATGCCGAGACGAAATCGAGTAGAACCGCACGGTGGCGATCCACCGGCATTGTTGCTTTACGCGATTCAAAATTGAAGGCAATTAACGAACTCTCTATTTTCTCTTTTAATTTTTATTTGTTCAATTTAAATTATTGAATTTAGGTTTATATGTTTTTTTAGGGTTTTTATGTTTCATGTCAATTAATTTAGATATAATCTGCAATTATTTTTATACCTTATCTTCATTGGTTGATGCATGTGGTATCTGGAAAATTAAGCTCGACGGCTTGTTAATATGATTCTAGTGGCAGTTTGAATTATCATGCTACTCTAAATGGGAGTAATTTTGTGTATCTAATTTTATTTTTGTATAATAAGTGGTTTTGAATGATAGATATTAACTTTGTCAAATTTTTATGTGCCATTAGTGGTTTTTTATTGAGTCTAACCGGGTGTATTGTCAGTGTAAATTTTACACCAACAATATGTTAAGAACTCATCATATTGTCACGAAAGCTACTTCGTAGTTGCATTTTAACTGTAAAATAATGAATTTTCATTAGACGACACTGTAAAATAATAGTTTGCACTTTGCACCAATAGTGCATGTCCCTTTTCCTCTAAGTAGTTTGTGAATTATAGAGATTAAGCTTGCCAAATTTTTGTTTACCCATTAGTGGTTTTTTATTTATTGTAATATGACGTGAAGGGGACACTGGTGATCTCTTTTAATTGGAAATATGTTTGGTGCTACCATTAATTAGTAATAGCCTTGTTCTGTTAGAAGTAGACACACGGATTCACCCCAAAAAAATTAATTAGACCTGACCAACGGAGTTTGACACAATTGAAAGATAATTGGGATTCTTTAAGCATGTTGTCAGGATTTTCTTTAAGCTTGTTGTCAGGATTTTCTTGATCTGTATGTATGGAAGAATATCTGTTGGGAGATATTGGTCCCGCAAATGGATTTTTGTACCGAAATTTCCCGACTCTTGGTTGAAGATATTCTGGGTTCATCCATAAAAGATTAATTAGTATTTGTATGTGTTTGTTAACCTCTGTGTGTGTCTGTGTTTTTCATGGGGTAACATACTTACCTCAGTTTCTTTTGGTTTCCTTCTAAAACAGACTTTTCCAGATGAAATTATTGATTTAGACCGATCTGTACGCACTCTTGACTTAACACATAACCGAATAGGTAAGCAATTTTTCTTTGCCTTTTTATTAATTTCTTTTTACTTAGATTTTGGTTAAGAAACCTTTGCTTAGAAGTAGATATAATTTTGACCTTAAAGAGAAGTGCCTTTCCTCTCAAAGGTTATCATTATCATTGTTGTTTCTGTTATTTTACTGTTAATAGATTTATTTTTTTGTCTGCAGTTGACATTCCCATGGAAATTAGCAAATTGATTAATGTGCAACGCCTGGTAAGAATCTAACATTATAATTGTCTGCTTACTTAATGGTCTGACTGAAGTTTGGCTTCATTTCCACATTGAATCCTGTCATAATGTTGATTTCATTTTGAAAGTTCGGCTACTCATTGTTTCCAGTGGAACCATTAAAATTTTATTTTTTCATTTCAAAACTCGTGGTTTTTGGGACACATGTTATTATGGCTCTAAGCACAATGCTATCTTTAATTTGTTTTTCTATGGTTGAGTGTTGGTAACAGCTGCTTTACAATTTTTATTAGTGTTGTACTTAAGTTGCTAAAGATCGATTAAAAATAGTATTAACGTACTGAAGTTGCACTTACATCACAGGTATTAACCAACAACCTCATTGAAAGACTGCCAGTGAATTTGGGGAAACTCCAATCTCTTAAACTTGTGAACCTTGATGGAAATCGAATTACTTCCTTGCCTGATGAATGTAATTCTCTTCTTTAACTCAATAAGATTTTATTTTCAAAGAAATGTTATTATCTTATTTGCTTACATGTAGTGAAGCTTCCCCCCCTCTTTTATGTAATAACTTACCGTGTAATTTGTTTCTAGTGGGCCAGTTAGTAAGACTTGAACGCTTATCTATCTCCGGGAATTTGTTAACATCCTTGCCGTCAACTATTGGCAGTTTGAGAAATGTAAGTGATTATAAATAATGTAACTTGAATATCATCCGACTTATATACTGCGTCTACAATTTGGAATTTGGAAGATTGTATGCATAATGCATTAGTGTGTAGATACGAGTATCATCACTGCATGCTTGAAGGATTTTGAAGAGTTTGATATCATCATTTTAAGCATAGACATTTATAAAAAGAACCTTTCTCCATGGACATTTGAAGACACAACACACCTTTAGTCATTATAATGAGACACTTATTTTGTCATGTCATATGTGTTAATAACCTTTTTTTTATAACTGTCCATGCATGTTAGATAATACTCCATCCGATCTTTTATTCAAAACTCTTGTTAAAATTCAGTGTATGTTTTTATTATTCCTTGATTGTGCAACATTCTAGTCTAATCGTTAGTAGTCCTAGTTAATACAACTTCCTAGACATTGAATGTATTTATTGCAGCATCATTATTAATAGAAGGCGTGTGATCTCATTAGACACACAAAAATTACTCATATTTTACAACTCTAATTCATCGTCACCAAGGAAACATTTTGGAAATTGTTGATTTCATTTAATACTCCTATTATTTTAAATTTTATTCCACAAATGACCTTGTATTAATTACTCATAATTCCCCTAACTTACTCCCAATATTCTCTCTCACAATAAATAAGGGTATAAATGAAATTTAACATTTAATACATTTGAAAACCTGTCACTGTTTCTTATAAAAAAATGAAAATATATAGACAATTCTGTGTTTTAAATTAAGTACCAGATGGAGATTCTTTTTTGTTGACATGCTTACTTTCTAACCAAAGGAATGTTTAAGGAGGCCCTTTTAGAACTCAAGAATCTTTTATATTCATTATTTTTATTATATAAACAATGGATCTATGCTATTGAGACCTATGCGTTGGATTTGCATGAGGCTTGGATTATAACCATACACTCTCAATTATTGATCTGAACAGGCCCTAGTAGTCTTGCATTGTTGGGGAAAATTATGATATGAAATGCGTACCTTCATAACTTTTAAAGTATGATATCTTGTTTAATAATGCAGCTGTTGATTTTAAACGTCTCAAATAACAAGTTACAGTCTCTACCAGAATCTGTTGGAAGTTGCTTCTCTTTGGAAGAATTACAAGCCAATGGTATGTTTCTGATTGACGGTTTGGCGAGTTTTGTTCATTTCTGTATTGTATGAGCATGGTAATGCATGTCTGTTTTCCCTTGTACTCTTCCTTGTTAGATATTGAAAGAGTTTGGAGAGAATTTTTACCCAATTGACGCGTCATTTATTTAATTTTACTGGATTGTGTAGATTGTTAGTCTGACGAGGAGGATCTACCCTAGTGTTATCTTTATTTCTCTTGCAATGAAAGTTTTTGTTTTATGGTAGATATATGAATTCAAGATTCGTTGCTTTGCAATTTTCTTTAAGTTTGAGATTAATTTTCTGCTCTTACATCTTATCTATAATTTGAAGCTAATGTGTTTACATTGTCTTATGTTAAGCTTTATAGTTACTTGGTGTAGTTTAATTTATTCAAAAGTCATAATTTGGTTATATTTTGAGCAAACAACAATATTTGGGTTGAATAATAATTATGGTGATATAACATAAGACTGATCATCTTGTGATTGGCCATTTCTATGATTATCAAATCTGGATATTTGGAATATTTTGCACCATCTTTCTTGTTATTTGATTTGATGGTGTTTCTGAATGAAGCTAATTTCATGCTTTTTGCAAACATTTCAGATAACCTTATTGAAGATCTTCCTTCTTCACTGTGCAATCTCTCTCACTTGAAGTCACTTTGCTTAGACAACAATAATGTGAAACAGGTAATGTTTTGTTGTTTTAAGACCTTAGTGATGTAATGTTGGACATGATTGAACGTTACTTGATTGTTTTATTGTTCTGTTTCATTCATTTTATTTATTTATTTGAGTGCTTTTTGAATCTCCATTATGCTGTAAAATAATTTATTGACATCTTTCAAGCACTATCCAACTGCAATGTAAAACCACATATTGGCTGAACTGACATTGATTGTGTTGAGTCATAGGGTTTGTTCTTCAATTATAGAGGGAAGAAAAGGAATATTCAGAATAATAAAAGTATATTGATATTAATGTGAATGAAATGTTACAAAAGATAACACACTAATTCTTATTTATATTTATACTATAAATCCCATTTAAACAAGAAAAAAATCATGAAAGCTTCCACCTCAAGCGAAAGATTTCTAAACATTAAGCTTATTAAAATGAACCCTTTAAAAGGAAAAATATATATGCACTTAACAAATAATTACTGGAAAGTTTATTAAAACCAGAGCCAAGTTAGATTACATTTGGGATAAAAGTTGAGGCTAGACAATATCTTGGATGAGTGCTAGGGCTAGACTGCATCTTGGACTTGCCGTAACCAGATTGCAAGTTTTTTTTTTTTTTGTAATGAGTAATGTTAGTAATTAGTATTGTTAATAGGGTTAAATAAGTTTTTAGTCCCTACAAAATTTTACTATTTTGTTTTTAGTCTTTATAAAAAATTTCATCAACTTTTAGTCCTTTAAAAATGTTCGTATTTATTTTTGGTCCCTGATTTTATATCAACTACTGTGTATTTTTTGAACTTTTGAACGATTTTTTGCAGTAATACTTTGGACATTATAAAAAAATTTCTTACAAAAATTTAGAACTTTTTAACAAATGATTAAATAAATATGAATTTTTAAGCACAAAAAACTTAAAAATTAATATTTAATTCATTGTTTGTTAAGAAATTCTAAATTTTAATATGGAAATTGTTATATGTGCTAAACATTACTGTAAAAAATTAGAAGGATACGCAATAGTTGGTTCAAAATCAAGGATAAAAAATGAAAGACAATTTTTAAAGGACTAAAAGTTGATGAATTTTTTATAAGAACTAAAACCAAAATAGTGAAATTTTATAGAGACTAAAAACTTATTTAACCTTTGTTAATATTGATAGTACTTTGCTGAGAGTGAGGGGTCGAGCCCGCGACCTCCTTATCCCTCTGCTCCCCCACCCCAGCCACCAAACCAATTGTCTGGACAATACAGCATCTAGGAAATACCCGAGGCTAAATTGCATCTGGGAGAATAAAGGCCTAACTTTATTTTGCATAGTTCAAATTACATCTACCTATCTAAGGCTACATATGTTACTTGAAGGAGGACACAGCAATGGAGTGAACTAATCTAGGCTTTTAAAATAGGTTGTGAAAGTGGTATGTAGATAAACCCATTGAAATAGATAGAGCTTGAGAGAGAGAGAGAGGGCGGCTGGATATTTTGCATGACTGATGAGAAGAAAAGAATCATGGATATAATGACCGTATTATAGTAGGTTTTCATATTTTAAGGAACTCCGATAGTAAAATGGTGATGAGACAGTTCATGAAAAATTGTATCGCTTTACTAACATGTTGAAGTTATATGATAGAGATTACAGGGTGAAAAAGTAATGGTCCAAATAATAAAATATTGGTATTGATGGGAATGTGGATGTGGATGTGTTACAAACGATAAAACACCAATCTCTATATATACTTAAGCTAGAGTCTAATTCTAATTGAATTAAATATGGTAACAATCAGGAAAATAAGGAAATATCAAAACCAATTCTAAGAGAGAATCTAAGACACTCTAAAATAATTTATGACAGAATAATAATGTGAGATGCATTCTTCAGTTATTGATATCTTTTGGAACATAACCAAAACAAGTGAGGAAGATTTTTCCTGATTATGTCAGTTTACTCCTAAGTTTAGCTACCTGAATTCATCTGGTGGAACGGATTGTGAGAGTTATATAGGAGTTTGTCTTGTCAACTTTTGAGCATTTTATAAACTTTGCAGACTTGAATGATTGATTGCAAATTGTTGGAATTCTATTTTTACTGCTGAACAATCTAAACTCAATATTTTCTGATGAAAGCATAAACTTGGAAATTACTTCAGTGAATGGTTGCTTGGAGTTTTCTTTGTTCGCCAAATTAACTTTCCTCACTAAGAATTATATGTTGTAAGTAAGTGTTTTGACTTTGCTGTAGGGTTATGATGATCAATGACAAGTTAATTGGTTGCCATGATGAATGCATATAGTTTTCATAACCGAAGATAATATAGTCTATTCTTGTACACATGCACGGGTGGTTATTGACTACTATCATTTGTAACAGTTCATTGAGTGGTGGATTAATTGCTGAAATCAATATCTACTGTTGTTTATTTTATTACTAAGTTAGAACGTTGAATATTTGCCATGCTTATCAAATTATGGTTAGATACTATTTAGATCTTTAAATAACATTTTGTATGAAGTAAACTCTTAGGAGTTATAATAGTCCAGTCTAAGGAGACTCTACAAGTTTACGTAAACTCTCAAGTTTGACCGCCTAACCTAGCATCGAATTCGCTGTTGTTTACCTATAGCGATTTATACTTGGCAGTTTACATTTTAAATCAATTTCCATAGATTTCGAATGTTGTAGTGATACCTTGGTTTTCTTCTGGGCAGATACCTCTGAATCTATTGAAAGATTGCAAAACTCTTCAGAATATATCACTGCATGGTAATCCTATATCAATGGATCAATTTCAACAGGTATGCTTTTGTTTCCTAGTTTTTTTCTCTTATTTATTTTGGGTTGTGTTATTTAGACACCAATTTGGGCAATAAACTTAAATGGTTAATGCTGTTCAAATACATGATTAGTTACATTCAATGGATTTCGTCAAAAACAAAATTCACGTTTAGTGGATGGTTAATAAATATAACAAGGTATCATGAGTTATTAACCATCCACTTAACACAATAAACGACAATTTAGATAGTTAATAGATATTATGTACATTTGAATATTTGTAAATTATTGTTAATAGATATTACGTTCAAAATCATGGTTGATTTGGTTTAGTGGATGATTTAAGAGTTGCGACACCTCGTTATATTCATTAATCACATATTTGCACTGTGTTAACGATTCAAATTGTTGTCCAGATTGTGGTCAAATTTGTGTCAAAATATTTTTTATGGTAATTTTTAGCTAGATCAATAGAAGTGTTCATTTTCACTGCAATTAAAGTTTTGGTGAATGATACAGATGGACGGGTTTCAAGAGTTTGATGCAAGAAGGAAAAAGAAATTTGACAAACAAATTGATTCAAATGTAATGATCAGTTCCAAAGGTCTCGATGAGGGTGTCGATCTATGAAACTGCTCATGTTTTTCGGGACCACTTGCGATGGGGATTTTCTTTGAATGTAGCGTTGTATATGATTTCTACTTGTTTTTCCCCCTATCCAAGTTTGTCTGCAAATATGTTAGATTATACTCCCTCATAAATAAAATATAAACAAAAATCGTAGTTGAAAAATTTATGTATCTAAATAAAAATTAAGATAAGATACATCATCTTTTTAATTACTATTTTTGCTTATATTTTATCCCAGAGTAGTAAAACAATAGTCGAAATATTTCATATACAGGACTTGATGCCATTTTGCTAACAATGAAAAGGGTTATATATAATTGACAGCTGTAAATTAAGACTACTTTTGGTGTAATATGAAAGGCACTACATTCTTCACCTCATAATTAAATTAAGGTGTAATAGAATGTGATTAAGTTTTGTGTTCCTTTGTTTCATTCTCCTATTATGTTACGTTGGTTGCGTGCGAATAATATATGTTGGATTCAATTAAATAAGTTTCACTGGTAAGCTTAGGAAGTTTTCTTTAGTAATTCTATGGAAGTTAATACAATATTAAAATGTGTTTACTATCAAATATTTTTCTTTGAACTTGTAATTGTAATCCTATTTAAGGAGTCCTCATTACATTAGTAGTTCTTTTGGCTGAGACTCGAATTATGGTTCAAATTATTACTCACCACATTTTGAGGATTCTCTCCATTTACGGGGATTGTGTTTCCTGCCACCAGTAAATATTGTCTTAAGGACTCTAAATGCATATCTTAGATGTGCATGATAAAGATGAAATATGATAAAAAAAAAAGTAAATTTTATATTTGATGTGTATATGATAATAAATAATTTAATAAAATTTTATTATGTCATATTTGTTACATATTATGATGTGAAATTATATATTATATTTAAAAAAAATACACAATACTTTTAAATATTATAAACTAATAAAAAATACTAAAAATAATGAAATAAGAATGGAATGAATTTATATTTAAAAATTTTATTGACACTACTACATAAGTAATTTAATTTTAAAAAAAATATAGATAAGTAAATAATTCTATTTTATTTGTGTGGTAAATTCAATAAAGATTTTATATATATTACATTTAAATGAAAAACTTGCCCTTGTAAAAAATATATATTTGTTTTAAAAATTTAAATTAATATTTAAAATTTTATAATTTTAAATAATAATTTATTAGATTATATAAAATGACAAAACTACTCTTGTCATAGTCATACACATTTTTAAAAATTAATATTTTCATTTTAAATATGATATCAAATTCTATTATTTTTATATTTATATTTTATTAGAATATTTTAAATTATATTTTATAAAGACATATAAGTAAATTATTATCCGTGTCTTATCTTATTGGTTTCTAACATAGCTTATATCTAAGATAAAAATTATAACTATAAAAGCATGATAAAATAGAATTTATAAATACCTTGTCGTTTTTTTGTTGGTTTATCGAATACTTGATTGAGATAAGATACGAAAAATATATCATATCATGTCTCTTAGGGTTTATCAAATCCGTTTGATGCATATCATATGATAGATACATGATATGATATAAAGTTGAATAAGAATAAAATATAATAGTAGAAGAATAAACATTATCATATGTTTGATGTGCACATAATAACATAGTAAATAACATTATTTTATTTTGCCTTGCGTCTGAAACATATTTCATAATGACATAATATAAAATATATATTTTAAAATGCTCCACTTTTTTTAAAAAAAAATACCACAATGTCTTACTTTTTTGCCCCAGTGGCAGTTGCTCATCACAACTTTGGGATGCGACCTGCAAAAGGAGAAAAAATCCCATCTTAACCGATGGTTGCATCCTGGGGATGCGACGTTGTGCTAGGCCTTTTAATTTTATTTTTTTTTTGTCATTTGTATTTGTTATTAATTATATTTATTATTATTAAATAATTTAAAAATTCAAAATACTATTATGAATAATAATAATAAATTTAATAATATTATAACTTTTAATAATTATAATAATAAAAAGAATAATAATAATAATAATAATAAAAAGAAAATTCTATTAATAAAATAAAATAAAAATACATTAAATTAAAAGAAAAAATGTATTAAAAAAAAGAAAAAATACTACAAAAAAAAAATACATCAAATTAAAATTAATTATTTTTATCTAAATGACCTTCAGTTTTATATCTATGCGGTCGTCGAACTCGTCTAGCCCTTTGAACAGCTTGAGGTGTTGAGACAAAATCTCTCAATTGATTTTAATGATAACAAAATTGCTTAAAGATTATGATTGTGATTAATGACTAACATGTGCTCTTGAGTGTATTCATACAAGAAGATAGGTTGTTAATCATTAAAGCAAAAGGAAGTAAAATATGTTTGAAATCTGAGGATGGAAATTGCTGCAAACGTGAGGATGGAACTTGCTGCAAATGTGAGGATGAAAATTGCTAACCGAGGATGGCCTGCAATTTGAAAAAACTCCAGATCTGGACAATCTGATCTCTCACCAAAACAAATGTGTTTATTCAAATGCATAAGATGAATAAACAAAACATTTAAAATCAAGAGTCAAAAGGTCAAAGGAAAAAGATGAATATAGCTAGATCTAGTATGTAGAGGATGGCAGCATAGGCCGAGGATAGGCCAGAAAAAGTGAAAGCAACTCTTCAAGCATATGCAAAGGCTAAAATCAGATTATTAAATGTGTTTGCATGAATATATACATGAAGAAGTCAAGTTGAAGAAAGGCAACTTGAAACAAGCCAAAAATGGAAGATCACATGTGAAGGCTAAAGTAGCTTTCTCTCTCTTGTCAACATCACCTCAAAAGGTGAAACCAACCTAGACCTTAAAGTCTACGAAAAATGCAGCTCACATGGTCAAATAACAATTGTACATTGCTGGAAAAAGAGAATTGACAAGGACTTGCCAAGATCAAGTTACAAGAAAGGTGAGGATGGCAGCAATGGCAATTCCGTAAATATGATGAAAGACTTGGAATATTTGAAAAACAACTCCAACGGTCATCAAGGGCTTGGATCTCTATAAAATGCAAACAAGCTCTCCAATGGAAGACACACAACACACTTGCATAAAAAGATCAAGCATCTTAAAGCTATCAAGAGCAAAAACACCCTTTCTTCTTACTTTCTTTGATCCTACACTATATCTTTGTAAATCCTTTGAGAAAGTATTAAGTATCAATCACTCTCATATCACTTTGTAATTTCCTAGTGAGTTACACTTGGAAATATTCGGAAATTGATTGTAAGCTTGGTGAAGCTTGAGAATACACGATTTGTAATCGTCCTCGGGTTGAGGATCGATCTGTTTGAAAGTTAGTGAAATCTCACAAGGGTGTGAGGACTGGACGTAGCCATCTTTGGGTGAACCAGTATAAAATTGTGTGTGTGTCCATCTTATTCTACTCCTAATCTTTGGCTCAACTTAGATCAAACGATTTGAAAAATCTCATCCTCGAGCTAACCATCCTCGGCGAGAGGATAGTTTTTAAAACACTTCGAAATTATTTTTAAACAGCAAAATCCCTATTCAACCCCCCTTCTAGTGATATTTGGCTACATCATGAGGTTGTTGTGGTTGATCCTCGTTATAATCTGTTTGTAGATTAGAACCACTACCACGTGCTTCCGTATAATTTTGAATTTCGACATTATACATAGAATCAAAAACCACATAAGCCGACTTAGGAGTTGTGTAATGAGTACCAAATAAATTATAGAAAATTCCGCTCTCAGTCGGATTAATGTGAGTTGGTATCGTTGGCACCGAAACGTAGTATTGAGTCGGTATATCTGCAGCTTCGTGAAGATGTTGTGGTGATGATAAAGACGGTGTTTGGTGCATGATATTTTGTTGCGGGATTGATTGAGGCGTAGAGTGAACATCGGGATATGTTGAAGGTTGCAAGCATGGATCACGTAAATATCTTTCGTCAAGTATTTTTTTTTAATGTATTTGTTCTTTTAATTTAATGTATTTTTATTTTATTTTATTAATAAAATTTTCTTTTTAATATTATTATTATTAAAATTATTATTATTAAAATTATTATTATCATTTTTTTATTATTATAATTATTAAAAGTTATAATATTATTCAATTTATTATTATTATTATCATTATTATTATTCATAATAGTATTTTGAATTTTTAAATGTTTTAATTATTTTTAAATTATTTAATAATATTAAATATAAGGCTAAATTACATTTGTGGTCCCTTAACTTAATTTCAAGTAACGTTTTAGTCCTCTAACTTTTTTTTTTTCCCATTTCAGTATTTTATCTTTTGAAATAATTTCAATTTTACCCTTTAAGTGGATTTCCGTTAAGGCAACATTAACAAATTCCCTCATCCATTTTCTTCTTAGTTTTCTTCTCTTTCACATTTTCAATTACCTTGTTTGGTCTTCTCCTCTCCCACTCATTTTCCTCTTATTGTTTTCTTCTTCCATCCATGAAAAATCATATTCATGGTTCCCAAAACTCAAAATCATATTCCTTCCATCCATCCATCACAAGAAACTGAGAAGTATCATTTATTTGTCTGAACCAGAAAACTATAAATCTAAAACCCTAATATGAGAAAACCAATATGAAAAACAAAATCCCAAAATCCAATCTAACAACCTCAAATAAAATATAAAAAAACCATAAAGGTATTGTTGCTTACCACAAAATTCCTACAACCCCAAAACTTTCTTCCTCTGTTCAGATCCTAGTTTGTCACTATGCGCATCACAGGTTTCAAAACGGCCATGGATTTTGAGTTTTGAGAACCGTGAATATGATTTTTGATGGATGGAAAAAGAAAACGAGAAGAGGAAAATTAGTGGGAGAGGATAATACCAAACAAGATATTTAGAAATGTCAAAGAGAAAAAACTGAAAAGAGAACGGAGAAGGGAATTTGTTAACTTGCCTTAACGGAAACCCACTTAAAGGGTAAAATTGAAATTATTTCAAAAGATAAAATACTGAAATGGGAAAAAATAAAAATAAAGGACTAAAACGTTACTTGAAATTGAGTTAACGGACCACGAATGTAATTTAGCCTAAATATAATTAATAAAAAATACAAATGACAAAAATAAAATAAAATTAAAAGGCGTAGTACAAGGTCGCATCCCCAGGATGCGACCATCCATGAGTTACGATGAGATTTTTTTCTCCTTCAGCAGGTCGCATCCCCAGGTTGCGATGAGCAACTGGGGGAAAACAAAATAAGACACTCTTGTATTTTTTTTTTAAAGTGGAGCGAGATTAAAATTTTAAAAAGAGGATATATCCATCAAATACCCCTTACAATACTTTAAAATATTATAAATTAAAAAATACTCAAAAATTTAAATAATTAATAAAATAATTTTATATTTAAAAATCCATTGAAATTACTAAATAAATTTTTTAATTTTTTTTTTAAAAATTACGAATAATCAAATAATTCTATTATATTTGTAAGATAAACAAAATAATTATATACATAATTCCATTATATTTGTAACATAAGAAAAATAAGGATATAATTTATATTATATGTAAATAAAAATAAAATGAAAAAGCTACAACTAATTAAGTGCTAATATCACATGTTTTTGTAGACAAGCATTCTTTTTCATTCTTGTCGAGTTAGACATTTTTATCTTCACTTTCCCCATTACATTTGTCAAGATTACATTTTCACCATGTTGATGGTCCTCATGAGCAAGTTCGGAATGAGAAGGGTGCTCTAACCTTGAATTGATATATGACTTAAGTAGCGGTGAAGGAATCCAATCATAACTTACTAGGCTTTGAACAGTTTTTCCAGCTTGCTCTTCATTGCAATCCTCAAACTTTTCTTGCTTTGGTGGTGATGGGGAATAAACAAAAAAAACACAATAACAAGTAATACGCGGATATAAAATTCTCCTAACTTGCAAGAACCCGTGAGGAGAAACAATAAATATATGACAACAAATTAATCAAAATAAAGGACGTAATAAACTATGATATTTTAACGTGGAAAACCCCTTAATCCAACGGTAAAAATCACGGGTCGTTCAGACCAAAGAAATGGCTCAACTATAATCAAATAAGGATACAAGAGAATTTCAAAATGATGCACAGAGTGTGCCTACAACGAGCCAAAATAACAAAGCAATAAAGCCTACAAATGAAAAACAAGAAGAAGAAAAACACCAAAAAACATGCTGCTGTGCGAGCACGATTTCTCCCTCTCTGAAAGTTGTTTCGCTGATCCGACAATTGAAAACGAAGACCTAAATATTGGAACCCGCTGTCCAAAAATCAGCCTGATCCAACGGTTAATGAATGCGCAATGCTGTCCAAAAATCAACCCGATCCAACAGTTAACGAATACGCAATAGACGTTTTTCTGAGACTGATTTAACAAAATCAGGAATAAGGTTACTTCTCTCTTTTCTCTTTTGGTGGTTGTCTATCCTATCAAATTAGTCTCTATCTTGTAACCCTAATTAGACCACTCTCCACTTAAATAAGTGAGACACATGGACTACAATATCTGGGTTTTTCTCCACATAGAAAGAGAGCCCAATACCCAACAGGTGGAGCCTCGACAAGTGTTGCACCGTAGATTATCTTCTACTTCTTTGCAATCTTCTTTTTCTTAGCTTTATTTGGGTGGTGGTGCTGGTGTTGTAGCATCAATTCTTAGTGGTGGGGCAATGATATGAGGTTTTGAGATCTACCAAAATGTTATCAATAAATATTGAGGGCTTATTCAATACTCTTCAAAGATAATATTAATGTAATTAAACCTTGTTAGATAGGTTCCTATGTACTTGTTAGATCAGTTTCTTGTCCGATCTAACATCAAACAATAGTTAATTATAAAATCAAATACAATGATAGATGTAACAAGTCAAAATTGATTTATTACATCGGTTAAATTTGAACTAATATAACAAGTCAAATTCAAAAATGATTTATTACATTAGTTAAATTTGAACCAAGATAACAAGTCAAATTCAAAATTGATTTATTACATCGATTAAATCTAAACCAATATAATAAGTCAAATTCAAAATTAATTTATTACATCGGTTATATTTGAATAAATGTAGCAAGTCATTTTTAAAATTGATTTATTATATCTATGAGCCAACTGATTTAAATAATTAACTTTTTAATTTTTTTTCTTAATAACTTCACTCCTCACATATGCATAATCAGAATTTCACATATTATCCTATTAACTAGAATTTCTCATTCAACCATAAAACACAAAACTTCATAAGAAGCTTTACATTTAAAAATCAATGACAATGAATCTTAATTTTTTTACAAAACCAGAGTTATCAAATTTAGAGCTACATAATCTTCACTACTTGTTGGAAAAAAACAACACTATCTTTTATTAGCAGGCTAAAGATACTAAAATAATACAAGTGCTTCAAATATTTTCAATTAGTTCAAGAATCAAGTTTGCACAATGTTGTCAGACATTCATCATCTTCAAATGATTTTTAGTCTCCAAATATCTGAATTATAAACATTGAAATAACAAGATTATCTGAATCATGTGACCATAAAAATCATAAGTAGTTAACTAATATTACCTTCGAAAAAATCTATCACATACCCGCATCCATGAATCAACAAGACCACTAGATACAATGTTCAATATATATATATATATCATAATGTAGCAGTCACACTCATAATCTTTAGGTTGTCTTTGACACTACAATTGAATATCATATGTAAATAATAGTGAGTAAGTATTATAAAGATAGAGACATATAAATTATAATTGAAATTATGTATATATAATCTAAACAACTTACAGTGAGAATGCTCCATGTGGGCTTATTCTTTCTTAAAATTCGCAACTTATTATATTCACCCAAAACTCTACAAAATTGATTAAACTTGTATTAAAAAGCATATCAAAAAGTTCATGTACGTATACATGTACAAGAAATACATTAAACATTTAGAAATTGACGATGTGCATGATATTTTTATTTGGTTTCCATCCTAACAAACACAGGAAGTACTTCCTCCCGTCCCATGCTCATTACCCACACATGTTCCCTCATGAAGAGATCTAGGAATTCCTATGGCTTCTGCTTTTGACATATAGTTAGAACAAAACTCAATAACTTCTTCTGCTATGTACCATTCAACAATAGATGTTTCAGGATGATGTAGATTCTTCACATATCCTTTTAAAATCTTCATGTAACGGTCAAATGGATACATCAACCTTAAATAAACAAGAGCACATAATTTAATCTCCCTATCTAAATGAACAATTAAATGAACCATGATGTCAAAAAAAGAAGGAGGAAAATACATCTCTAGTTGGCACAAGATAATAACAGTTTCATTTTCCAACTCATTTCATTTTTGAGGATCAACGACTTTGCTACAAGTAGCGTTGAAGAATAAATACAACTAGTTAAGACATCTCTTACTTTTTTAGGCAATATGCCACATAAAGCCATTGGTAGTAGTTGTTGCATCAATATGTGGCAATTGTGAGACATTAAGCAACTTAATTTCAAATCTTTCATTGAGACAAGACTCTTGACATTTGAGGATTAGCCATGTGGCACTTTTATTCCCCGTAAACACTCACAAAAGTCTCTCTTCTCCTTTTTTGACAATGCATGACAAACAAGAGGCAAATATGTTCTTTTACCTGCTGACTATGGAGCTAACTGTTGTCGTATACCCATCTCAACCATATCTAGATGAGAATTTAAGTCATCCTTTGTTTTCTCTTGAATGTTGAGAAGTGTTCCAATTACACAATCACACACATTTTTCTCCACATGCATCACATCAAGACTATGTCTTACATCTAGACTAGACCAAGAAAGAAGATCAAAGAACACAAACTTCTTCTTCCATATAGTAAAGTCCTCTAAAATTGTGACCAATCATACATTAACTTGTTATTGTCGTTATAATGTTAAGTTTCATATTGCAATAAAATGTAGATAAATTTAGAACAATGTAGTTGTAATTATAATTTATATATTAATAAAGACTTTTAAAATATTTATATTGAGGTTACAATTGTCATTATTGTATTGTAGAACTCCTCTTGTCAAATAGAACTTCATTGGTTTCTTGTTGGATCGGTTCATCAAGCTCTTAAATCTGTACTTGATAGATTTTCCGTTTCACAAGATATCTTTAAAAATAGAAAGAGATTGAGGATTTTTATATTTAGTTCTTCATCTTTAGGAGATTTCTATATTTATCTTCATAATCATATGTAAATCTGAATTGTTTATTCTATTTGTAGTTACAAAGAAAAGAAAAAAGGGCCGAGTTAGAGTGTTAAATTGAGTATAGGTAATATACACTTTTACTATCTTTGAGTTAGAGTGTTAAATTGATTATAGGTAATATACACTTTTACTATCTTTCAGCACATTGCACACCTCTTCAAATGTGATATTTAAAATTAAGTTAATTAACCTCTAAAAACAAAATTTGTTGTCAAGCTGCTAAGTATAAAAAAACACATGGGAGAAACATAAGTTGAAGATAAGGGAAATAATTGCTTTCCAATTGTTACCAGAAGAGGGTGATAACTGGATAATAGATAATATCATCATATCTCTAGGATATTAAACGAGAATAAACTATCCATTTGTATTGTAAATATCAGTGAAATTCAGTAATTATAGAGTTTAAAGGATTGAAATAAGCTATGTATTTTATATAAATAAAAAAATTGGAGAAGGGAAAATTTTTATTAACTAAAATAACACTAATCACTATTTTAAACCTGTCTCCGAAAATATTTAAAATTCGTCTCTTGATATTACAAGACTAAACTCTTACCACTGAATTAACACATCATGAACAATTGAAATATGCTCTTGGTTTAGGATTTAGAATAACATTACATCCATGTTTTGTCAATAGACTAATTTTCCCTTTATGAAAACCAAATATTATCTCAATATTTTGTTAAATTCTATAATAACACATAGCATAATAGAATTATTGGTTGTTCACTTGCTCTTAACCCTGCCTTTGGAAACTATACATGTTAATCTTTCACAACGTTGAAGCATGTCTAATTTAGAAGAGATTCTGATAAAGATTGACACAGATACCAATAAGCTTCCAATATGTTAGATGTTAGAACATCCAAGAAAAATGCAATAAATATGGAGAAATACATATTAACATAGTTCAATTTATACAATTCTTAGGAATATATTTCTAGAATCATTGTCGCAAGTAACCAAGTCTAAACTTTAGCACAAATGCAGGGATGTTGATGCATCAGGAGCAGTGCATTGGGGAAATCTTAAAGAGATTTAAAATGTTGTTGTTAGCTAGGTAAGCATGTTTGTTGAAAAACCAAGACAATTAGAGGATAAACAACAACACAACATAGTTTTAGTAAATGCATTCACAGCAGAAACATAATAATCAGATAATATTTCAAAATGTTGCATCTGCATGAACAAATAAAGCAACCAGAATACAATACATAAGATTCAAAATCAAACTAACTACTACTTCTCAAATTTCCTCACCACTTCTATAATTAATAAGAGTTTAATTGACTATTACTATATAAAACAATTTAATGCCCCCCTTTAATCACATCTCACAACACAATCTAATCTTTTTGTTAAATGTTACAGTGAAATTATTTTAAATATTACTAAAAAAAATTCAATTAAAGATTAATATTAAGAACAATTAACATTGAAACAATTTTAGATTGCTAAGTAAGAAACAAGAATTATTAGAAAATTATTGGAGAAAGCAACAAACACTTGCTCACAAATGGAAACACTTCTCAATGGTGAAAGAAAGTGACACTTATCAACGGAAATGCTCCTTGATAGATGGAAGAGGAAGACAAAGAAAACTTATCGTCGGTGCGGAAGTAGAAAAATGTTGTGCCGAACCAACTCGTCGCTAGTAATGAACGCTGAAAGCTGAAGTTCGTCTAATTCCCGCTGAAAGCTGAAGTTTGTTCTATTCGCGTTTTCGTTGAAGGACGAAGGTTAAAGGTTGAAGGATGAAAACGTTGAAGCGTTGAAGGGTGAAGATTGAGTGTGTGATTGTTTTTGGTTTTATATCAATGTGTGCAAACCCATTGTGAAGGATGAGTGTTTGGTTCGTGACCAGATGAAGGATGAAGAATGGGTTCGCGTCCGCGTCTGTTTTCTAATTTTTTGGTTAATTTAGAGAATTTTTTTTAAATGCTTATTAGAACGGTCTATTATAACATATCTAATAACATTTGTGATAATAACAAAATTGCCACCGTAATCTAATAAAGTTTACTATAATAACCAATTTGCCACCACCATTTTTGTGCAACTTTTTTTTTTTAATGTATATGTTAAAATAATTCAATTAAAAAATATCTAACTAAGTTTACCATAGTAACAAATATGTCAGTGTCTTTTTCTTTGTGCAGTTTTTTTTTAATATGTATGTTAGAACAGTTCAATTATAACAAATCATGTTTTTAATGTGTATGTTAGAACAATTTAATTAGAATAGATTTAACAAATCATGTTTTTAATGTGTATGTTAGAACAACTCAATTATACCACCTTTTTTTGTTGTTGTGCAGTCATTTTTTAATGTGTATGTTAGAACAATTTAATTAGAATAAATTTAACAAAGTTTAATATAGTAACAAATTTATTACCGCCTTATCTATTATATTAGATGTATAATAACCGATCTAATATCGACGATGTAACAAAGTTAAAATGCACCAACTATCTTCAAATTCAATCAAATGTTGTTGTTTATTTCTTTATTGGGACTAATAAAAGTTATAAACATAATCATGATTTTTATGACATAAGGGAATAATATTAGCGATGATGCAATCATACAATATTATCATAATTATCAAGTTACACATAAATCATCAAATCACATAATAAGCCTATTTAACCATGACATCATCGTAAATCAAAATAACATGTCATCCAAACCATAATTATATAACACATTAAATGCACATGACCTACAATTCAATTAATAATGCAATTAACATTTAAAATATTATATACACTTATCATGGATCAAAATACTTCGAGTTGATTTAGCTAGAGAAACAATCTACTTCTTAGAGCTATCAAAATGGGCTATCTGACCTATAAGGACCGACTCTAATAGGTTGTGGATTTCTTTGGACTGGATAAAAAATCATGTTTTAATAAGGATCGATAAAAAACCACTCAAGTTCAATCCTAGACGAATTGCGGGTTGGGCGGGTAACTTTTAATTTTTTATAATATGTTTTTTTACTCATTATATTTTTAATTTATGTGCAACTCTTTTAACTTGAAATTTTTATTTGATGCTCATTTAAAAAAAAAATATGGTATACTACTTATGTTTTAAGTATGAATCAATTTGAATGTTCATTTTCTTTCATGCTTATTTAAAAAATATTATGGTTTACTCTTTATACACAAATTAAATTTAAATTTTTCAATTAACACAAACTCAATTCAAATTTTTCAAAACAACACATTATCCAAATAACACACAAATTAAGATAAATTCAAATTATCCAAAACTTATACATAATAGAGTGCTAAATTTGTCTAAAATAACCAAAACTCAAATTAAATTAAAATAGAGTACTAAATAGTTGTAACGTGACTTTAAATCAAGCTGGGAACACCTTAAGCAATGTTCATATTTTCCAAACTGTTGGATGGTTGTCCAGTTAGGAACATAAATAAACTGATTGTTAAAAATATATAATCAACTAAGTGCGTTGAATATCTTTTGGACCTTTTTTATGTGGGTCAATTTTAGTATTTTATTTTTTTTACAATAGATTATAGGGTTGCGGGTTACCCAGTATTTATATGGGCTAACCTAAATAAGTAACGAGTTTATTTCGATCGGGCTCAAAACCCTAAAAAAATTCAAATTAAAATTATTAGACTCAAACCATGTGTTTTAGCGGATTGACCTATTCAAACTAATAGATTTTGGCAGCTCTGCTACTATCCCACAAACAAAAGATTCTAGTAAGAGTAATCCAATATTAAATGTGAGCATTAAAACAATATATATCACGATTTTACATAATACTTTCATGATGATAATATTCTCAAGGTTTTCATCAATTGTCTACTTTAATTCTATCACTGATACACGTGACATATAAATATATCCTATTTATGATGAAACAAACACGTATAGGATAATTAATCAACATCAACATTACTATTTAATACTCCCTCTGTTCCTTTTCAAGTGTCATTTAAAAAAAAATTGTTCCTTTTTATTTGTCATATTGAAATTTCAAAGTTATTTGAAATAGTGTTTTGTCATAATTAACCCAGCTAATTTAGCCCATAAAAAAAATAAGTGAGTTGAGATAATAAATATTTAAGGATAATATAGAATTTTTTTTTAATGAAAAGTAGCAAAATTTAATAGTTGTATTGAAATGTGTAAACAACCTTAAACTTACTATTAAAAAGAAACAAAGGTAATATAATTTAGCTCTTATTTGCAACTAAGTACATTGTCGAAGTAGTCGACATCATTATTATCATAATTACAATTGTCACACACATAAAAAAAATAAATACCTCAATAATTATTGTCTAATCTTCATCATGATCGGCTATTGGATTTTGCAAACAAGTAAAGAGTCTCCAATTAGTAAACACCAAATTTTATTTTTATAATATAATAAAATAAAAGTAATTTTAAGTTAAATATATTTTTAATTTCTACAAAATTACGATATTTTAAGTTTAGTTTCTAAAAAAAATTATTCACTTTTAATCTCTATTTTAATTTTATAAAACTTTATTTAGTGACTAAAAATATTATTAAAAAATTAAAATAGAAAATAAAAGAAAATAATTTTTTAGGGGTTAAAAAGTTGAGAAATTTTTTATAGAAATTAAAATAAAATTTTGAAATTTTATAAAAACTCAAATTTATTTTATCCTTCTTTTTGTTATTAAAATATCACATTTTTTATTAAAGATCCAATAAGAAAAAAATTATTTTACAAAAGGACCAAAAGGTCTCACAAAAATCAAATAGTTCATTGCCCCCGATTGATTCAATAAAAAAACAAAACAATTACTCAAAGGTTATTGGCCAAATGATAAAAGTTCTATATGACTTTCAAAAATCAAAAGTCCATAAATGACCCTATCATGTCTCGGTTAAACAAAACTTTATTAATCTCGCACGACACTTTGTTTTCTACTTTAGTAAATATTAAATAAAATTGATTATGACAATTTAATAAATGAGTTTACATCTTAAAGCTAAAAAAAAATAGTATTTAAATAAAAAAAATTTAATTTTTTTAAAAAGTTTTACTACAAAGACCGTTGTAGATCTCATTTAATATTAACTCAATCCTGCTACTTTATTCCTTAATAATTAACTAAATATAATTAATTACTTACCGTTAATTATTACAATTATCCATTGATTTTATATTATTTTTGTCTATAGATAAAATAACAAACTTCATTAGCTAAGATATGAAAATATTTCAAATGACATTTTTGGAGAATTTGAGTTGCATAAACATATTTCTAAAACCAGGATTTTCTACATAATTGCGGTGTTATACCTCCATACCTAAAAGAAGATTTAGTGACTTATTGATTAAATAGCATGTGGTCATGAATTTTGAGAAGGTATAGACTTACCAAGTTGAAGGAGTTTGTTTTGGTTGTGTCATGTTATGCAAAAATATGTGCAAATATACACAATCACACAAATAGTAAAGTGATAATTAAGAAAATATCATTCTAACAAGGATTGATTTTGGTAAAATTTAATAGTGTTAATCTCTTAACCAACTAGCAGTCAATAGAGGAAAAACAAAAATAAAACAAGTTCACGGTTTAGTAAATTAAAAATTGAATTGTTGCAATAAACAAACTAGAGTAAGTTTTAGAATATAATTGATGAAATAGTTATGATGTGCATTTCTGGCAAATTCCTTAAATCAGTTAACATACAATATTATTATCATTTAAATACAAAGATTTATTAAAATTGCCTTATATATAAGCTCTCATTAAATCCTCTTTAGTATCATTTAATATAACTCATGACTTCACTCTATGATATTAGGTATTATGTCTAATAACCTAAACTATATAATGTGTCCTATTATTTAGCATAATATTGGTCTCTTAAGTTCCATTTATTAAACTTTTTCAATATGATCAAACTCAAGGCAAACATATAAAATGAATGGATATTAATCCAAGTTAGTCATTAATCATTACAAGTAACCACATCCTAAAAAATGATAAATTAGCTCATAATGAGCAATAAAGGCACCATTGAAACAATAACTGAGTTTAGAGCCATTACAATGACAAACCAAACTTGAAAGCTTTTGTATTGAATTTTCACTCTATTGACTTGGCTGATCTAGTGTTGTAGTGGTGGTGCAAACACTATGGAAGTGAAGGTGAGCTTGATGAAATGGAAAGGAAGATGGAAATGAGGAGACAAGTGCAAGGAATGACGTGTGTCTCTTTTTTTTCCCCTAAAGCTTTATTTTTATTACTATAGAATTGAGAGGCACATGAACCAACCATGCTTAAATACCCTAACTGAGTCCAAATTAAAGTATGAGATAATTCTTATTTCTAAGAGTTATCATGCCCCCAATGGAGTATACACATTTTGCAAGTAAGGTTTATATAGTAATTAGGTCATTAGGGTTGATAATTTCCAAAATGACAATGTTTAGATTGACCAAGTGGACTAATTATATAATTAATGCAATTGGATTTGGCCTAGTGATTAGATGGTTTAAAATTATGAAATGTATTCGATGGTTTAAAATTATGAAATGTATCCAACAAATAATTGTTAGATTACTAAGTAACCGATTAAATAAAAAATGATAAATTTATAATTTTTTTTTGCTGTTAATTGATTAAAATAAGTCATTTGATCAATTATCATTGTTAAAATTTAAAATAAAATGGTGACAACAAGGTCTTTGATGATGGATTTCGTATGATCCTCATAAATTATGATTTCTTCTCAAATTTAAATGTTACAAAAAAATAAATATGAGTTAGTGGTACTATTTATATATGATCGATCGAAGTTGTGACTTGTTGTAACAATGTCTTTAAAAAAGACGGTGATATTAAATTTTTGAAGTAGGGCTTTTATATAAGTTAAACATCTTATTAATAAATTATTTGGTTGAATATTTTTAAGTTTCTTAAATTTTTTAGAGAGCTAAAGAAAATATGTATCAATACTAATAATTTTCTCAAAAATTATTCTATATTTAGTTATTGTTTCAATAATCTTAATTCAAGTTTATAACTATTATTATTTATTTTTTCTTATTACATAAATTTTTATATTAAAATTATTGATAATATTGAATTTTTAATTAAATTATTTTCTCAAATACTCTCTAAAAATATCATAATATATCTTTAACTAGTGTAAGTGACCCGTGTCAAGCACTCAATTTTTACTCATAAAAATATGCAACATTTTAGATAATGATATGAAATTCTATTTGTGTTATTATTGTTTCAATAATTAAGTATATTGTATTGCAGAAATGTAACGAAAATATATAACGTTTTCAATATTGAATGACACAAATTGACCCAAATTGTATTGCAGAAATTATTATCTTAGTTGGTTTTTTGGAAATCTTGTGTAACATACCTAATTTCAACATATAAAATTTTACTTCGACTTATCCTCCAAAAACACGAGAGCTTAGTCTCACTTATAACCTCTCTCACAAACTTTTGTGTGTTATGTTGTAAATGGTTTATATTGATATAAGAATATTTAAAATTTAACTCGAATGATGTGGTCTAGCGATAAAAAAACAAATATTTAAATTTGATATTTTGCGATTTCAATCACCATTAATAATATCAGACAAAAACAAAATGTAATTTATTTATAAATGTTCAATAAGTATTAAATTCTTTTTAATTAAAAGGAAATTACATAATAGCAATCTTTTTTATATGCTAAAAATAGATTGAAAAAGAAAGGGAAAAGAAAATTGAGGATATGGGACAAAAATGGAAGAAAAAAAAAGATTATGTTAAGAAATAGGGTAAATACCATCTATAGTCCTTTAACTTAATTTCAGTTAACGTTTTAGTCATTTATCTTTTTTTCTTTCTAATTTGGTCTTTTATTTTAATTTTAAGTGACAATTTAATCTTTTATGTTTTAAAATGTCAACAATGTTATCCTTATTTTTTATAAAAATTCAAATTTTCATCAAATTTTTTAAACAAAACCCATAAAATTAATCATATTCTTTATTATAAAATAAATTTCATCAAATTCGTAATTCAAATATTCAAATAAACTCATATTTGTCATTCTTTATTTGATGTTGTTAGAGATGAAAATATGAGTTTATTTAAAGATTTAATCTATGAATTTGATGAAATTGTATTATATTGAGGATGATAATTAATTTTACGAAGTTTGTTTGAAATTTTTGATGAATTTTTTGAATTTTTGCAAAAAAATAAGGATAAC
>JBBPBS010000577.1:2882335-2908376 GCA_037974835.1 Cicer judaicum | reverse complement strand
TTCATTCTTTATCATATTGTTTAGAAAATAATTTATTTTATTTTATCTCATATATTCAATTTCTTTAAATTTAAATATATTTTTACTCTTTACAAATATATTTCGTTTTGATTTTAGTTCATCTAATTTTTTTTGATTGATTTCTATCCTTGCAAATTCTAATAAGTTATAAAAAAAAGTCTTTTATGAGTCTTTTTTAGTAAAAATAATGTTAACATAGTTAATTTTAGATGAAGTAACACATGATAACTGTGTAATTATTGTTAATTAGATAATTTTTAATATTTAAAATTAAAATTCATTTTATTAACTTATTTAATTATTTAATTAAAAACTTAAAGCTAATTAATTAATTAATAAAACCAATTAAATAATAAAAACTCAATAATCTTCATCTTCAACCCCAATATTTTAATAAAAACTCAACAACCTTCAACTTCAACCATAATTTCTGCATCTTCAAATCACAAATTCTTATTTCTAGATCCAAACCCTAAAAATTTTATTCTCTCATTTTCTTACCCCACATCTATATTCTTTGTGATAACCACTAAAGACATAAATAAGCCAATTAACACACATTTTTTTTCTTTTATTTTCTTTCTCTTTCTTTCTTCGTCAAACAGACAAAAAAAAAACTTATGTTTTTATCTTGTTTAGTTTTCTCTCAAAACCAAACTATAGAGTGACGATTGACAATCGTAACTTCGTCGGAGATTTGCCTCAACTATTCTTGTTGCCGGAAAATCAATTTTCTCTCTCTTCAACTTCTTAATTTTGATTTTTTTTCTCTCTAACTTCTCCATAAACAACCTTTAATTTCTAACTAAAATTAATTATGTCACCATTTTTCTACTAAAAAAGATTCATAAAAGTCTTTTTTAAAATTTGATAGAATTTGCAACGGTATAAATAAATAAAAATTACAGGAACTAAAATCAAAACAAACATATTTGCAAGGACAAAAAATATATTTAAACTATTTCTTTATCTATGTTAGTGTATATTTTAAGTAATAATATATTTTCATAGAAACTGAATATTGTTATCTTATCGCTCATAGAGTATTAGAATATTTTTCTGTGTTTGGTTAACGGAAGAGAGAGTGGAAGTGAAAATATATATGATTTATAAGAGAGAAGGAGAGGGATTTTTAATGGTTTTTTTTAGTTATATAGAATTCCTCCTCTACCCTTCCCTCCACCTATCTCTAACCAAACACACCCTTAACCTAAAAATTTGTTAAAAAGAAAGGGAAAAGAACTCATAGACCTAATCTAAGAAAAAAGAAAAAAAAAAGTATAAAAAAATTCCTTAAATCATGTAAGTTTTCTATCCCTTGGTAGAAATTATATGCTATAGAGTTCTTTTATATTCTTTTTGTGTCATAGAAATGACCTCTAAAAAAGGTTTTTCACTAGTAGTATAGCAATTCTAGAAAATTAATATTTATTGTGTTATCATCATCTCTACAATTTGTTTCATTAGCATCTATATTTTTTACAAAAAAATATTGCAATATTTATTAATCATGAGCAGTCTTGAGATATAATTTATCTTCAATAACAATAACATTTGGATATGTCATATTAGACAACGTAGTCTTTGAGTTGACTTTCAAATTCGAAGCGATTTGATGATTTTGAACATTGTTTCCCTCTGATACTGTATCACTCCAAGAATCAACAATACATATATCTAAATATTGATAATCCTCTTGTAGATGATATGTCTTGGCTGAAATAGACATGCTGGAATCGAAGATCTCATGAATTACATTTTTAGACATGCTGGAACCGAAGATTCTTGAAATTATTTGTAATGATTTCAAATTCTTCAAAATTAAATGAGTTGGAGTCATAAGTTTCTTCACAATTTTTATCAAAGGAAAAATATTATTGAAAAGCAGTAGTGTTTTCTAAGTCAAAGTTAGAGTTGTGATCAATAAAATGACAGTTAACAACAATATTATTATCTTGAATGTCATGGTATGTATATTTTGTTTTGACATTGTCTAGAGCAACAATGTTATTGCAACTCATCGAATCTTATCGATATTCATCTTAATGTCTTTTGGAATTTTAATTGTAAACATCGACTATTTGATATAGAATTTTGATTACTAACTCAAATGAATATTGCATAAAATTTGAAAAGTTTATACAAAATATTTGAATAGGGGCAATTGAGTGCTAACTGACTCAAGTGCTTGTTGAAGGAATATTGTTGCAATAAATGTTAAAATTATTAGTGTTTGAGAATGATATCTTGATAATATATTGTAATTGAATTTAGGGGAGTTATATTAAAATAATTATGAATTTGAGTTTAAAAATTCAAATTATTGATTTATTCATTTGAAAAATTCATGGCATTATTTTTGTAAGAAGTAAATTGTGATCATACACCTTCTTCATTGTTTTGTGCTAAAAAAGATTCAACCATTTCATTTTGAAAAATTGTCTAAATGAAAGTATTAATGTATTGTTAGTTTAAAAATTTATAGTTTATCTCTACCTTTCTTTTATATGTTTAATGTCTGATTTTCTATTTTTTTGGCAATAATATTTCTCTCCATTAAATAAAATATATCTCTCTTCAATAAATAACATATAAACTAAAACGTATTTATTTACGTGATACTTTTTTAATTGTTTTGTTTAATAAAACAATTAAAATATTGTTTATTTGTTATGATCAACATATTTTAAAACTATTTTTAAAAGTTGCAAAATGACCTTTACCAAAAATGTTAATATTTCATTTTATCTTTTAGTAAATCATATTTTGATCAATGAGACACGTGTGGTACATTCAATAATGAATTATGACCCTCTCATGTATAAATTAAATGTGAAAGATCATGTTTATTATCTAATCGTTAAAATTTATTGGATATATCTGTATATATTTTAAGTTATAAAATCCAATGAATTTTAATTTTGATATAATGCATCACCCTTCATATTTGATTCAAACTACGTAAAGTTCACATCTTTTATTAATTTTGTATGATTGTCATATGTCACATATAAATAGATTTAAGTTATAGGCGTATTTTTATTATAGATTTATTCTTTATAAAAAAAATTAAATACAAACGACTTTAACCGGTTTCTAAATTTTAAAAATGAGTTTGGGTATCACAAACTCAATTTTAACCTGATTAAAAAAAAAATTAAATCATAACCAATTTTATATGACTTCAACGACTTAATTATCAAACAATTTTGTTCTTCTATTTGATTTTTAAAATGATAAATTTAATAATTTTAAAATTAACTTAACTCTTTATAGAATGACTGTGAAAATGTAACTCGAAAAATGATTGTATGATTGTATAATTTTGTATGATTGTCATATGTCACATATAAATAGATTCAAGTTATAGACGTATTTTTATTATAGATTTGTTCTTTATAAAAAAAATTAAATACGAACGACTTTAACTGGTTTCTAAATTTCTAAAATGAGTTTTGGTATCACAAACTCAATTTTAACCTGATTAAAAAAAAATTAAATCATAACCAATTTTATATGACTTCAACGACTTAATTATCAAATAATTTTGTTCTTCTATTTGATTTTTAAAATGATAAATTTAATAATTTTAAAATTAACTTAACTCTTTATAGAATGACTCTGAAAATATAACTCTGAAAAATTATTTATGATTCAAGTTCAACTTTCTTGCCATCACAATTGTACACATATAGTTAGAACTTCTCTAAGAATGGTTGCAATCTAAATTCAAATCCAAAATTTCAATGCAATTTAACATATATTTATTTTTTATTATGAAATTATACTAATTTAAAAAAACATCTATAATTTATATATAGAGGTATGAAGTCTTAATATAATTTTTTTCTTTCATCTTTACTTTTTATTTATTTATTTTATTTACAATTTGATCTTTCTTTTTCAAACAAATAACTCATTTTTTAAAGAATCTTATACTATGTTGTATTGTAACTCATTATTTTTTATCGAGAAAAAGCAAATTAACTGCATACTAATTTTTTATGACAGATTACGTTTCTTTAAGTTATTTAATTGCATAATATCAGTTTTTTAGGTTTTATTTTTATTTTAAATAAATCATTTAAGTCTTATAATGTAAATGTTACTCTTTTTAAAAACTTCAGTAAAAATTGCATGAATTAAATAATGTTGACACGACACTTTTAAATTCAAAACTGAAGAGTTTTGTAAAAGATAAAGAAAATAAATAAATAAAATAAAAAAAGATGTGAGATGGATTCAATAGACAGTGCACAATTGTGAGAAGAAAATCCAAAAATTTTGGATAACAAAACTAGAATAAAACAAAAAAATAAATGAAAAAATGTAGATATTAAAATAAAAGCGCTTATAATCGTAAGTGTAGTATTAAAAACTTGAAAGAAAATCAAATGAGAGTAGGACTAATATCAAAGGTAAAGTTTAAAAGGTTTGTAAATTGTGAAAAAATCCAAAGCCACTTAAAGATGTGAGGAAAGATAAAAGAAAAATACAAGAAAGAAGAAAATGTAATGGAGTTTATGTAAAATAGTTATGATAAAAATGTAAATATTTATAATAATTTAATGAATATGATTGATAATATAATTTTTTTATTAATAATATATATATATATATATATAAATTAAATTTAATAAAAAAAGGAATAGAAAAGAAAATGTTGAAGAACACCGATTTTTAAACTAAAAGCTTATTTGGACATGCAAATAGAATAAGTGTAACCAACCACTACGCATTTCGTTTTCAAAGTGCATACATGATTTAGTGGACTTATTTACCGATAATAAAAATCTAAATACCGTAATTAATTTGATACAATTAGATAATTTGAATTGTAAGTAAATACAACTGAGTGTTGTGAAAATAAATAAATACATAAATAATAAAATGTGGAGATTTTTATGATACATTTAAAAATTAATATATTTTAATATTATAAAATTAAATTATCAATAATTAAAAAAATGTCATCTACAAATGAATTTAACAATATTTTAAATTTAATATCACTAAACTTTTATATTTTAACTTTTAGATCTATTTTAAAATAACATTTTTTGTTATAATTTTAATTATAAAAATAGTTTATTTAATTATTAAAATCAAAATTAAATAAATAAATATACTAATATTATTAATTTTGATTAATTTTTGTAGATACTATAGTAATATTTATATAAACAAATAAAAGAAGTTATTGATTAGTTAATAGTATAAATGTACTCTCTTTTTCTTGTTGTACAGTACAATAGAACTTGTGATAAAAAATTCTTCCAAATTATTGTCCCCAGATTCCCCAACCCATAAAACAAAATAAAAAAATAAAAAAAAAACGATCCATTCACAAAATGCCACGTGTGTAGACACATTTTTGAGCAATGAAAAATCACGATTCAGAATCTACCCACAACCTCGTTCCCACACTGTCCCATATATACCGCACTCACATCCCATGCCTTTTCCTTCATATATCTCTCTCTCTATATTTCTCTTTCTCTCACCACAAAAACGCGATTCTATTTAACTCAAACGGTGTCGTTTCTTCTTTTTATTCCTTTCTCTCTCACCAACCCTAAAATAAAAATAAAAATACAGCTAACCCTAGTTTTTCCCCTTTCGTTTTCCGCCGCGTTTTCAGATCTCGATCCCCTTTTCTTTTTCCTTCGATTTCACCTTCAATTTCTTCTCGATCTCTCCGATCGATATATCCCTTCGGTAGGTCTTGATTTTGTCTTTCTATCGACCCCAATTTTGTCCTTATCGATTCACGTTTTCGGTTTTTAGGGTTTCCGTCGCCGATCTTCTCGATCTGTGTTACCAATAGGAATCGTAGATTAAGGGATTGATTTTGTTCTTGTTTGATTTGGGTTATTTGTTTTTTTCATATCGATTTTTTCTCTTCGATTTTGGGAAAATTCAACGCGTATAATTTTGGCTCTTTTGTTCGATGAATTTGTTTTGGGTTGTTATATCTCGATTGGAATCGTTGTGATTGTCCGTCAATTAGACGTCGTTTGTTCGTTTTTGTTCAATTTTGAAAATTCTAGGGTTAGGGTTTCCCGAAATTGGGGCTTTTGTTTGTTTTATTGAATTTATTTGGGGAAAGTTCAATTCCTTTGAGTAATTAGGATTCTCCAGTTTTATTACTTCCAAATTCAGCAGTTTGCCCTATAATTTGACAGAGACTGTTTTTAAGGTATACTTAAAATACATTTTTTTTGTTTTTATTTTACTGTTGTAATTAAACATGTGCTTTTTTGTGAGTGCTATATTATTATTATTATTATTATTTAATTTTCTCGATATTTATTTTCTGGGTTATGTTTTGGAAGTGATGTCTTTCTCTTATGTAATTAATGTCGATGTCAATTTACTGAATTGTCCTTATATGGAGTATTAGGCCCACTTCTTTTATGATGATAATGATATAATAACATTAAAATGTCAGACTTACAGTGTTTTTTAATTGAAATATTCTATTATCCAGAAGTCAGAACCATGATGGGTCAATATTTAGTCAAGAATTAACTGCTATTAGTCTACTACAGTGTTTGTTAAGGAAAATGTCTTACTTTTGAGGATGTTTTTCCTTAAAATGATAATGAGTAGAATAGTGGTGTGCTTTTATTGCAAAGAGTTCTTCAGTATGGGCAATCAATTGTTTTCACACAATTAATATTGGCAAGCATTTATTTTTCATACAATTAATTGTTTGGATTAGCATTCACGCACATTCTGAAGCATTGAATACAAACAAAACTTAAACTTCCTTTGTTTTATAGACATGAATGAAGGTCAATCCAAATATTCTATAACCAATCTAAGTTTCTAACTGTCCTTTGATATCAGGAGATTCTTATTGGTTTATGTGTTTCCTATTTTGATCCTCGAGTATTTATTGCACATTTTTTTTGAAGAGGAATGGACAATACTGAGTATTTGCAATGAGAAATAGTCTACTATCCGTTTTTTTTTTTAAATATGGCAACAGTGGTTTCAGTAGTTAACAGACAAATGCAGTAACATTACATGTTCCATTCTTCATTTAAATTGTTTTTCCTATTAATTGGTTTGAGCTATCATATTGGTTGTTTTGATGAAGAGATTCTAAGTAATTACTTTGTTGGTGGTATATGCAAACTTGTCTTATTCATTATTGAATCCTTTCCTGCAGGCAACCATGGTGCAGAAACGTCCTTTTGAAGCTGAGGATATACTTGAGGTGTCCTTCAAACATCCAAAACATTCCAGCCCCAACGATCTGCTTGTACCTTTATCAGAGTCTGTTTTTCCCAATGATGATCGGCATACCCAGTTGCCTAAAACATCAGGTGGGAGTTTAGTTTTAAACCTTGTGCAATTTGAAAATTATAAAATAAAACAAGATACATTTCCAGGAGTTTCAAGTTTGTGATAAATTGTACTTGTAATTATATGATTCATTTTTGTGTTTTCTTGGTCAACTGATTTTATCTGGATGTTTGTGATCCAGACTTGTGCAACATTTTCAATTTTATTTTTATTTAATTCTTTTTTGTTGACTACAATATATTAACATAACAGTGTCAGATAATAGCTGAATGCTTTTAAGATTTTTTTATTTTAAATTTTCCACAGAATGCATTTTAATCTTGTCTACGTTGTAATATTTAGAGGGAGGATGTGAACAAGGTAGTTGTGAATGTAATGAGAAGCTTGGTGGTGAAATTTGTGATGAACTTCCCAAAGGGGCTGAGGACTCTGAAGCAAGCTTTCCTGTGGTAGGTCTCCCTGCTCCTTGGGCCACCAGCAGCGCCACTGAAGATCTCCGATCAGAACAACCTATACATCTTTCACTTTTTCCCGAGTATTTCAGTCCAGAACGACCAATATATTTTAGTCCAGAACGACCCATAAGGACATTAACTCGCTATGAGGACATTTATTCCATACTCCTTGAACACTCTCCTCGCAAGCCTGTATCTGTTGGAGCTAATCATCAAGCTGATGTTCCCCCATGGGATTTTTCTGGGGCTAGTTATGTACCAAATGCCTCTGGGGCTGTCTCAGATTCAAACTTTACTGCTTGGAACAGGGATGAAGCTGAAAACAGATTGATGGGGACCTGTATAATCCCTATGCCTGAGATGGATTTAACTATCATTGATCAGAAAGTTGGAAAGGGAAGAACTGATTGTAGCTGTGTAGACAGGGAATCAATGAGATGTGTAAGACAACATATAATGGAAGAAAGAGAAAAACTATTAAAATCCATTGGGTTTGAGAAATTCACTGAATTGGGGTTTGCTGACATGGGAGAACAAGTGGCAGAAAAGTGGAGTGCACAGGATGAACATCTATTTCACAAGGTTGTCTTCAATAATCCAGCATCCCTCAACAGGAATTTCTGGAACTATCTTTCCATTGTTTTCCCCTCACGAACCAAAAAAGAGATAGTGAGTTACTACTTTAATGTCTTCATGCTTCGAAAGCGGGCAGAGCAGAACAGGAACCACCTATTAAATGCTGACAGTGATAATGATGAATGGCAAGGTAATGATGAAAATGAAATTTCTACTCACGACGAAGATGATGATTCTGTTACTGAGTATCCGATCTCTCAAGATGATTGCAACAATAACTGCAATGATAATCATTTGGAAGACTATGATGATGAGTTTGCTCCAGATGAAACTTTCACCGTTAAAGGAACCATAGATTGTACCAAGAGGAACATTGGTGATGATTCCAAATATGATCATGTAGAGATGCATAACTCTAATGATTCTCCTCTGATTCAATCCCATGATCAGCATGTTTGGCAGGATTCATGTGATGAAAAAGTAAAAGATGATTCATACACATCACATGACATTGGTGTTGCTTCACGGGAGATCAAGGTGAAGAGTGGGAGTGGTGATCATTGGAGCAGTAACTATAACGGAGTAAGCAATGGTTATAGCCAAGGATATGTATTGGAGCCTTGTGATGCACCAGTATGGGATTCTGGCTTTGTATCTTGCTCTAAAAATAAGATTGATTTCTTACCAACATGTAGCATGATAGAAGAGGTTTTTGGAGATGGACGAAGGCAAGACATAAGAAGAGCTTGAGCATCTAAGGCTACTTTTTACATGGACTGAATATCAGTTAGCATCCATCCTCCTTGCTAAGTCCAAGGGTGATGAGATTTCGTATTTTCTTTTGTACATTTGACATAAGGTTGGAAAAGTAACCTTCATTGTAAAATAGTGTTTTGGAAGGTGATTTGGTTTTAGTTATGTCACATTTATTCTTCTCAGGTCCTTTTGAAAATGTAAAATTTCTTATTCCTTAATTTATGTTAGTTTCCCGCATTTGGGTGGGATTTTTTTAAGGTTAGAGGGAGAAAATGGTTGATGGAAAAGAAACCATTTTATGATGTAATTTGTCATTTTATCTCTAATGGAAATTGTTACTGGCATATTTTTGCACTCGTTCATTTAGTAGGAACTTTGTTGAACAACAGTGGATGAATCGTACTATGACTTAAGTAAATAGTTTATTGACATCCAAATCAGTTCTTTTGGGTATTCACAAAATCCCCTAAAAGTTAAAAATATTTTTGGCATCTACTTGTTAAAAGGGTACAATGATTGTCTTATTTTAATTGTATCATCTACTTAATTTTTATTCTCAAATTATTATTCAATTTTTTTTGATAATTAAAGTTTTTTTCTATACACCTATTCCTACATCAAAACATCAGCACTAATAACATTACTAGACTACAAAATAAAAACCAACATACAGGTCTAGGTCATTAGCACGGACAGAAGTATAACTCCACCATGCTCCGAGTATTAATGCTAAAGCACATCAAAATCCTATCAGCACATGCTAGCATATCACGGATTGAAATATAGGAGATTCGAACAAAAGCTACCACTTGCCTCACCTTGTAATGAGCCAAGATCCATGTCCATGCCAAAACTCAAACTAAAGCCGCTACCTTGTTCATTTTTCAGCCAGTAAGGTAACTCATAAACCTTACCTCCAATTGCCACGGCTCCTGCAAAAGCTGACAGCAACCTGAAATTAGACATGCCTCTGTGTCTGATACACATCATTTACACCATATTTCATCTGGTACATCAACTAAGCATAAACAAAATAACTTTCTCTTCAAGATACCTATAACCGGTTCTTCGAGAATTTCAGGGCCCATATGAAGCACAAACACCTCTGAGATTAGATGTGTCTAAGTGCCCGACACCCGTACGACACTTGTATGAAACGTGTCGGACTACTCACATAAGTGTTCCAAAAAAATAGTTTTCTTCTTCTTCTTTGCTTTTTGGCACTCCTTAGACACTCTTCGAACACGTTTCAAACACTTGTAGAAGGTTAAAGGTGTGTTGAAGTAGAGATGGTTAGTAAATGGTTGAAGACAAAATTTGATTACTTTATTTTTAGCTTTTTGGTCTAGTAGATGGATAAATGATGGTAAAATAATTTATTTAAGAACTTTTTTGCAGTGAAATAAATTGTTCAATTTAGATTTCTATAGATAACGTTCATATTTTATTTAGTTATAATAAATAAATAATCATATATGTATGAGTGTGGGTGTTCTATATTTTTAAAAGTAACTATCACATGGCCGTGTCTGTCAGATGTTCATTTCCATGTCGGAGTCTATACTATGTAGACTACCAGCATGTTCTGTATAAACCAAGCAAATTTCGTCCTTCCCTATTAATGCACCATTTTATACACCTTCCTTCTAGTGATGCTCCTTCCTTTGCCAATGCATCAGCTATGTGATTAGATTCTCTATTTTGATGAACATAAGAGACATGTGCAGCTCCTTCATGTTTTAGTTACAAAAGGGGCACATTACATCCGAGTTGTTTCCTTTTAGCAAATTCAACATCCAGATGCGATCTTTTGAATTTAATTTCTTAATTTGTGTTAATCAAATGCAACATTTATTTTCAAAAGAGAGTAATAACTTTCAAAGATATTTAAATAACTGTCAATTGTTGTTCCAAATAAAATTGACTCAAATCAGAATCTTAGTACAAAACAAAGAACTACCATTAATGCTCATACATGAAGTTAATGTTTTGTTTATGAAGATTTAGTATGAAGTTTTTATTTGCAACACTTATAAATGTAGACATTCAAATCAGAATCTATAACACAAAAAGGAGTTATCAGAATCTATAAGCTATTGGTTACAGCTCTAAACAAATCACAGCCAATTAGCATTGGGAAGCGGTATGGATGCATATCCAAACATAGGTTAAGTATATATGCTACAGTTGCATTTGCTTAATTATAGAAGTTTTTCTAAATAGAAATTCCTAACATCTTTTTATCCAAAATCTACTATGTCATAAGGTAGGCAGCTGCTGCGAAATGTTGTTTACCGTGGATTAGTTCTTAAAAGTCATTCGATCGAAATGGTAAATTAACGTCTCCTTCATCTTTATGGTTGAGACAACGACTTAATTGATGTCAGTTCAATGAGTAAAAATTTTCCGTTCTTTTAATTGAGCTGACATCAATCAGGTATTATCTCAATTGAAAATATGAAGATAATTGTTAACTTGTATTTCTCAAAATTACCATCAATCATATTTAGAATCAATAAAATTAATTAAAACAAGTCCTCAAAATAATATATTGACACATTACATCCCTACATGCCATGTAACACTAATTTATCCACATAATTCAATAATATGATGTGACACCTCTATAATTTATTCTTCTTTTATTCCTTGTTTTATTAATTCTTTGTCTATATCTCTATAGTTAAAAACCCAACAATAAAAAATATAACTCTCATCACAAATTTGATTTAATTATCAATTACTTTTTTTTAATTCATTGTATATAAATACATCATAATATTTTAGTTACATTTTAATAAGTCAAATGTAGCAATAAACTGCCACAAAATATATAAAAATATAATCATCACATATTAAAAATCAATAATCAAACTTATGATGAACTTTAAATTAAAATAAATAAAAAAGATTAAAAATCATTTAAATTAACAAGTCTTTGCAAAGAAAAAAAAAACAGCAAATGTTAAATTATACATTAAATATTTTTAAAGTAGTATACAATTTGTGTTAATTTTATTTCTCTAATACAAAATAAATTATTTGTTTATATAAATTGATCATGAAAACAAAAATACTCATTTAAAAATATTAAACTTATAGTGGCTCGAATCACAAAGATATGGTTGAAAAAACATGACTTTTCTCACAGATTATAGTTGTTACTATATGTTCCAATAACAAATCATTGGTTTTTTTGGTCTATGAAGATACTCCGAAGAATCGTTGTTAAGTGTTCTATTTTTCTTTTTTCATTGAGGTCGAACCTAAACCTGAGCTCGAGAGATAATCCACTTTCGGAACATAACTAAATAAATCAAAATAAATTTTAAAAAAGTTTAAATAATACTAATAAGGATTATCTAACCTGAAAAAAAGATGATGTCATGCTTACTTTTGGAGAAACATTCCATGATTATAAATTCAGTCCATTTAGGAGTAGGAATAGTCATGTGTTTTTACCAAGCTTCTGACAAACTTTGATTTTTGGCTAGCTCAACACTAACTCTTCGATATATTTCTTGTTCGGTGGTTCTATGAGTATCCAAAATACAAACAGATGGATGTTTATTGTCCCAACCATTTTTATTAGTCTCAATCCCGATAAGTAAGGAAATAGTTTTTATACAAAGTTTTCTCGTGGGATGAAGGAAAAATCAAAGTATAGTTTCAATTAACCGAAAAATAATTAAAATCAAGTAGTGATGCCATATCATTCCCAACATTATTTCGTGTTTTTGTTGTAAAAAATATTATTTTAAGTATGTTGATTATATACACTCTTCAAAAAGAATAATTAAATCAAAATATTTTTGAAAGAAATACGTGCCATAACACCTATAATTAAGAATTAGTTATCGAAAGTTTAAGTGAAAATGAGACACGAAACATAAACTATTAGAAATAGTAATCATCCAATTAGTAAAAAAAAATAAAAAAATAATAATATTCAAGATAAAAAGTAAAACAAAAATAAAAAGAACGATCATATAAAAATCAATGCTGACAAATATATCTCAAATCAATGGTTGCAAAATATAAATTCTATTTTTCTGATAGGAAGAAAGTGTTCTATAACAATTGAATATTTAAAACAAAATAAAATGTATAAAAAAAATCAGTCATCTTTTTTTAATAATAATTTTAGTTTGAAAATCACTCATATTTTATTTTAATCTTTTTAATTATATATACAAACAATCGCTCATATTTTTTTGAGTGAAAATCACTCATTTTATTATAAAATTTTGAATTATTTTCATTCCATTTATTCTTTTGTTATACAACCACTATTCATATAAAATAATAAAAATTATAAATATTGAAACTTTATTTTCAACCAGATTGATACATTTATACACCATAAATATCACCTTTAATTTTTTATTTATTTAAAATTTACATTGAAATAAATTTTACAAATTACTCACACGCATTGGGCGACTTATATGCTAGTTTCTTGTGATTTTTAAACATTGGTCCATAATAGACCAAATATCAAAGTAATCCATCATATAAATTGCCCATAAAGTATATGGTTACATAAATTTTTGGTCCCTATAAGTATATCAAATTTTGTTGATAGTCCTTTTAAATTTTATCTTCAAACAATTGTCTTAAAAAAAATTTCTATCAACAACTTTGATGCTTACTTTTAAGTCAACTCATATCTATCATTATAAGTTTTGAATTTTTTTTTACTTGCATGTTTACAACATTATAAGAATCTTTTTCACAAAAGTTTATAGTTTTTTTAACAAGGGATGAATCAAATATGATTTTTTAAAAAGATTTTAATGTTTAAAAATTCATATTTAATTTATTATTTTAAAAAGATTCTAAATTTTAGTAGTAAAGATTTTTATAATGTTTCAAATATGTTTGAAAAATATTTCAAAAATTATTATGATGCACATGAGTTGACAAAAAAGCAAGGATCAAAATAATTGATAGAAAATATTTAAGGGATCATTATTTGAAGAAATTTAATAAAAAACTAAAAAAAAATATAACACATTTATAGGGATACATAATTTATTTATTTTAAATAGTTTTATTTACATTTCTATGTAAAATACTTTTTAAGATAAATTTGAACATATGTATGATAATAGGAAGATCATCATTGTTATGGTAGAAGTTTGGCAAGAAATTAAGAAGAAGAATACCATGTAACACAATAACAGTTACAAATTATAACCAACACAATAACACAAATTATAACCACTTAGTCTCTTTTCTATGGCCAACCAGAATCTAATTGGTCAAATGTTCAATTTTTATGCATTCCTATATTACATATGTAAATCCTTCATAAGAAATAGCATTACTCTAAAATGAAAATGAAGATGAATGAATTATTAATGGTTTTTTTTTTAAAAAAATGAGAGAAAAATATTATTCAAATGATTATAGAGATATCATTTTCATAGTTCTTACAAGATACTCAAAATTTCCATGACACCCCTTTCATAATAAGTAACATTGATCTTGTCGGACCGAAGGTAGAAAAATATAGGCAAATAAAAAAATATAGACAAAATTTCATTAGAGGTCTATCTATTAACTTAATTTAAAGCTCAAATATATCATTTATTGCTTTTTTATGTGAAGTTTGTCCTTTATCATTAAAAATGATTATAAAGTTTGATCAACTTTCTTTCTTATTTGATTTATCTTAGAAGTATGTTATCAAAGAGATATATTGTATTTTTAATTCATCAAGATAACATTTAAGTTACATCATAACGACGGTTGTAATATTTAAAATTAACAAGATATTTTTAGTTTTTATCTAAGATTATGATTCTATTGTTGTCAAGGTGGGTATATTTGTGGTGGTCAGTAGTGGCAGAGTCGACTATCCACTTGTGCTTCAATCCATTAGCACATGACTCAAGATTAGCGAAGACTACAAATTTTTATTTATAATATAACTTGAATTTTAAAAAAATTTCATTGTTATCTATAACATTTTGTATTCTATTCGCAATAAAATTTTATACCTGCACATTATGCTTAGAACCCTTAAATCTCTCATAAATCCAATAGACATTTCTTTCTACTTTATATTTCAATTTAATTTCTCTCCTCTCCTCGCTTTCTGCAGGCTTTTTCTCCAAATTGCGTTTTCATCCTCAATCCAACATAGAAGATTAATAGTTCGACAAAGGATACGATGTTGACACTTGATGTTAGGATTTTGTAATTTTAATGTTTGTAAATTGAGATTTTTCGGTTTTTGCAATTTTAATGTTTTGTAAATTGAGATTTTAGGGTTTTGTGATTTTTTTCTTTCCAAATTGATAGATTTTGAATCCAATTTAGTTATTTTTGTTAGTTGCTGAAACTGATTTGTCCATAGATATGCTATACTTGCTGGTTTTATTTTGAATCTAATTGTAATTTTTGTTATTTGTTATATCCTATGTTGTTAGTTGTTATAGTAATTGGTAGATTTTTAATTTTGCATTCTTATTTGTTGCTACTGTTTTTAGTGCATGTGGTGTTTTGTTAGATTCACATTGGTAGGAGAAGTCATGGGTTTGTGCTCAAAGTTGGTCTTGCTAGTAATATTTATGTTGTTAATGCTCTTTTGTGTATATATACTAAGTGTGGCTTAAATGCAAATGCCATTCGTATTTTCGAGGGCATTCATGAACTTAATGAGGTTACTTTTACTACAATGATGGTGGTTTATCACATGTTGTTTCTTGGAATATAATGATATTTGGGTATGGAAACAAATGCTACAGTGAGAAAGCTGTGGATTTTGAATCCAATGTTGTTAGTTGTTGTTGTATGTTACTCTATTGGTAGATTATGAATTTTGCATTTTGTTATACTAGAAGGATGTCTCTTAAAGTAGGTAGATTATGAATTTTGCATTTTGTTATACTAGAAGGATGTCTCTTAAAGTAGGTAGATGCCTATATTAAATTTAAGGTAAATTGAGATATTATTAACAATATAAATAAAGTAATTTTAGTTTTTTTGTGTTTTATTTGGTAAAAGTATAATATTTTAAAATAATTTTTTAATAATCAAAATTGTACTTTTCTTTTTAATAGAGATTAAATTTTTAAAATAGAACATAGGCTCAAAAATATTTAAGATGGTCTTGGAAAGTGATGACACTAGTTAATGTTTTAAAAAAATTATCCGTTCTTTGAGTGTTTTAGAACAATTTTTTTACTAATAATCGGAGGTTGATGAAAAACTTTTATCAAATTTTAGTGTTGTTATTTCTTTTTTTGAAGAAAAAGAGGAGTAAAATTGGTGCTTTGTTTAAAATGTGAAAGAGGTTTAATTTTAAGGATATGAAGTATGATATATATCAAACTAAGCTATTTAATAATTTTAGAAGCATTGAATGTTTTGTTCAAGTTTGACATTGTCATGGAGAAGGAGCCCAATGCACGAATTGAGAGCGCAAATCTGCCCTAAAAAAATGATATGTTAGAATAATATAAAAAGAGAACCATTTGTTTCTATTCCCATATTACTAATTCTTAAATATAATATAAACATAATTAATATCAATAAGAGACATATTTTCATAATCAAAATTATTTTATAATTAATCTCATGTCAATTCAAGGTAATGATGAATACAAAAGCCTATTTAAAGAATTCACAAACTTTTATAAATATGGTGTTCCTAGTTATAAAGTAATCATTTTCAATGTTAGATTCTTTAAATTTGCTTTATTATCTCCTCTAATAGGATGAAGAGTATTACGATTTTCTTATATATAATTAGGGACCATAATCATTATTTATAGTAAGAACATGCTCTTTTATGAAGATGCATGACTATCTAACTTTTATTATTTGTATTTTATGACAATTATATCCTTAGCCATAAATCCTATTTGAAATAGACCACTTTAATTTGGCTAGTAACATAATGATCCTAACACATTTAAATATTACATCTGACCCAAATTTTTTAACAATTTCTCAACAATTTTTTTGAATTTGGCATGTATCTTTTTAAATGTGTTAGACTTTATGAGCTCAACAAAATTGTCATTATAAACTTTGGACATATCAATATGTTGTCTATTAGTTTTATCACTATATAGAACCAAAACGGTCTTTGCTATATCAATCATACTAAAACCCATCAATGATCACTAACATTAACACAACCAAATGGCATAGATTAATCATGAAATGTGTAGAATAAAAATCACATGAATGTAATCTATACATGTCAATTTTTAATTGAATCCAATTTACTTTAGTGAGATCATTAACAAAAAAATATATACAAAATATAATAGACTACATAACATACATAATACCAAACATAGAACATAAATTACATTAATGACTAACTCCCACCAAACCAAATAATCTTAAAGTTGTATGACACCCATGCATGTGAGTAGTGTGCTCATGAAAGACTTTGGGTGAAAGACCATGTGTTAGAGGCTCTACTATCATTGAGTTTGTTGTTAAGTATTCTCTAAAAATCTGTCCACTTTGTACTCTCTACTTTATAACTAGAAACATGATGTCAATTTAACTTTGTCGAACTCTTATTGTTATTAGAGTATAACACAATTGATTTGTTGTCACAAAATAACTTTAGTGGTATGTCAATTCCTTCCATAATTTATAGTCTTGTGACAAAGTTCCTAAACTAAATCACATGATTAAATGTCTCATAACATAACATGCTACAAACTTTACGTCCATGGTGGATGAAGCTACACAAATTTTCTTATCACTACGCTAAGAAATTGAACCACTAGCCAACAAATAAATATAGCATGAAAATTATGAAGGAGATGAAAGAGAAAAGTTATGAAATAAGTATAGCCTGAAATTTTGTAACTGTTATAAAATTATGAAAGAGACAAAAGAGAAAAGTTTGAACAAGGTTATAATTGAAGACAAAATTAGAGGATACGAATCAAAAGACAAACTTCTTGATTGGAATGCTTATAATTAGTTGGATGCTTTTTGTTTATTGTTATGCTAAAATCTAATGTAATCATGAGAATACGAATGAGGATGCTAAACTCTTGTAATCTACTGTTGTGACCTTTTTTGCACATTTTGTGCATCTGTATGCACTTCCTTTCTTGTAATATTTTCCTTGAACATGAACTTCATTAGGGTCCATTGTCCTTAACTTTTGGCAGCTCCACTTCAAACATTTCTCCTTCTCTCCAAGTTGCATCCCATCTACCAACTTTATCTACCTCTATATCTAGTATAAACCTAGATTAATTCATTATCTTATGTTTCCATCTTCCAAGTTTATATCTAAGTGTTGAAATCCTGTTAATCAAATAAGTCCTAATATACTCAAACATTGTGAGTATAGGCTTTTCTCTAGCTACTAAAATAGTTGCATTAAAAGCTTTAGATAAATTCTTTATGAGGATATCACACTTAGGATAAAAGGAAAATTCATGCTTACACCAAAGTTTTGTAGGAACTCTCCCATATCTTAAAGTCCAATTTTTTATCTCATTCATTTGCTTCTCCCAAGCTTGGTAGTAGGTTGCCTTGGCTGCAACCATCATTAGATCTCTAATTAATGTCCCTCCACCAAATTTTTTTAAGCAAGTGTTTCTCTAGACTTTAACCTTATGACCTCTAACAATTCAGGAAATTTGATGCTTGTGAGTTCTCTTATTTTCTTCTTCAGCCTTGAGTATCTATTTATAGAATAAGTTAAAGTTTCTCTTTTGTCCTTGCAAAATCTGAATCATATCTTTCAAAATAAAAATTGTATCTTCTTGTGAGTGTTTATTATTGTAAATAAATCTTGATCATATCTTCTTGTAAATAATTCGTATCTTCTTGTAAATAAATATTGATAAAATCTTGTTGTAAATAATTCATATCTTATTGTCATAAATCTTGACCAAATATTCTTGTAAATAATTCATATCTTCTTGTGATAAATCTTGACCAAATATTCTTGTAAATAATTTATATTTTTGTAGATAAATCTTAATCATACCTTCTTGTAAATAATTCATATCTTCTTGTGATAAATCTTGATCAGATTTTCTTGTAAATAATTCATATCTTCTTGTTGATAAGATCTTGATAAAATCTTTTTTTTAACTTGGTCAAAGATTTTCTTCCATTACAAATCTGAATGAAATCTTATTTTAGATTGCATTCAAAAACACGAATCTTCTTTCATACTTTTGCTTGATTTGAGATGGAATAGATTTGGGTTGTTCTTGGATCTTCACAAGGTTTTGATTTGACTATGTATTCTTTTCATACTTAATTCTTGCCATTTTTGTTGTTGATTTTCCATCATAAGCATTGACATTCTTGTTGGAGTGAGATCTTGTGTTTCTCGAATAATGAAAGTTAGAGGCAAACTTGCATGACTTGTAATTAGTGGCATTGGAAAAACTAGCTGATTGAAACTTCAAAGTCAGTGCAACATTAGAGGCTACATATTAGAGGCAACATTTGAAGTGTGTTGCACAATTTTGATCAGTGGATTATGAGCTTTGAACTTATTATTTGAACAATCTCTTCAGAGTTAATTATACCTTGATATGGACTCTTTAGAGACATGATGAGTTTGTGCATATCAGAGAGATGAAAGGGCTTCAAAGGCATGATTCAAATTCAGTTTTTAGAGACAATCATCAGACTCAATTTCAGAGTTATGCTTTAAAGGCAGTCTTCAGATCCAATTATCAGTCTAAGTCTTTAAACTCAAACATCAGACTCAAACTTTCGACTCAAACATCATAGGCAATCTTAGTAACCTTCAGATGCACACTACTTTCAGAGGCATATGTTCAAGCGTAGACACATATACTTTGTGTTTTATTGATCTCATCCTCTAGTGACTTTCCTCTATTACCTTCCTCTGATTTTCTTCTTCCAATTTTTGCATACTTAATGAAGTCATTAATCCAAATTTATTGTGCTCATAAAATACTTTTGTTAACATCAAAACAATAAGTGGAAAACCTACTTGGTTCCAATAGTCTCTACATTTTTTATGATGACAAAAATGTATTTTTTATAACAGTTTTTCTTTTATTACTTGACTCCCCATGACTTAAGGCTCCCCCAAGTCACAGTAATTTTTTTTATCATCTTCCCACATTATTGTCCTCAAATATATTTCTCACCCTTTTGTCATCAGACAAAAATAATTTTTATTTATTTGTGTAATTGCCCCTATTTTATTTTATTTTTATTTTTTAATAGAATTTACATAAGATAAAATATAGTCAATATGAACAAAACATAAAGTTAATGATAGTATGAATCTAAAGTACTCTAAGTTTGGCTCAATATCATTCAAGTATAAAGGTAAGGTATAGATTTTTTCTAATGAAGTCAAATCTATCTTTAGTCAATGTCTACAAACTAGATATTTAGTACTCCTTTATGAACAAAATCCCTAATGAAGGGATGTTTTATTTCTATGTGTTTGGCTCCCGAATATAGGATTGGGTTATTGGTTAGGCAAAAAGGAGAAGTGTTGTCACATAATATGGGAATGTTACTATCAAGAATCTTGTAATCTTCTAGTTAATGTTTCATCCATAACAATGGAGAACTGCAATTAGTTGTTGAAATGTACTCAACCTCTACTATTGAGATTACAAATGTGAGTTGTCTCTTACTTGACCATGAAATTAAGTTTTCACCCAGAAATATGCAGTTTCCACTAGTGTTTTTTTCTCCCTAAGTTCATTTCCAGCACAATCAAACATCACAATATCAACTTAATTTGTACTTAATAGATTTCTTGTAGAACAAGCTAAGGCTGATAGTACCTTTTAAGTATCTAAGGATCTTCTTAACAATATTTCAATGATATTCCCTTGAATCAGACTTAAATCTTGCAAACACACACATAGTAAACATAATATCAAGTATGGAGGCAGTAAGGTAAAACAATGATCCAATCATTCCTCTATATGTTTAAGTTCTCCCATCATACTCATTTGAAATTCAAGCTGCATTAACTAAGCAAATTCTTGACAAAGAATGCCATTAGTAGATCCAAAAATAATGTCATCAACTTAAATTTGAATGATAAGAATGTCATTTTGTATTGATTTTCTAAATAGGGTGTTGTCTACTTGTCTTTTTTCAAAAAAAAATTTAAGCAAGAAGTTACTTAGTCTATCATGTCATGCCCTAGGTTCTTATTTTAAACCATACAATAATTTCCTAAGTTTAAATACATAGTCTAGAAATTCAGAACTTTTAAAATTTGGGGGTTTCTTAACATAGACTACTTCACATATATACCCATTTAGAAAAACACTTTAATCATCCATTTGAAATAATGTAATGTTATTATAAGCATCAAAAGAAAGTAGGATACACATAGCTTCTAACTTGGCCACCAGAGCAATCGTCTTAGTGTAATCAATGCATTCTTGTTGACTATAGCCTTGTGCAACAAGTCTTGCCTCTTTTATGACCACTTTTCCTTTTTCATTTAGCATGTTTATGAAAACCCACTTGGTTCTAATAATGTTTTTCTATGGTCTAGGTACTAGATCTCAAACATTGTTCCTTTTAAGTTCATTTAACTATTCGTTCATTGCAAGGATCCATCCATTATTTGCTTGTGTTTCATCAACATATGTAGGTGTTCGAACTAAGTTGGCTCTCCACTTATAGTTTTGATGTTAACGAAAGTATTTTTTGAGAAGAAAAAATTTGAATTAATGACCAGAGGAATGTCTTTAGAGGAAATCACTAGAGGAAGTGACTAGATGATGAGATAAGAGGATCACAAAGTATAAGTGTCTGCCTCTAAAAGTAACATGCCTATACAGGTTACGAAGATTTCCTCTGATGTTTGAATCTAAAGTCTAGGTCTGATGTTTGAGTCGGAAGATTGGGTCTCAAGACAACCTCTAAAGAATGGCTTTGAAATTGAGTCTGAAGACTACCACTAAAGATTGAATTTGAAGCATGCATTTGAAGCCTTTGCATGTCAATAATATGCATAATCTCAACATGCCTTTGAATAGTTCATATCAAGCCTCTAATGGTGCATTGACTCTGAATTTACAACAAGGTGATTTGCCCAATGCCACTAATGGAAATTAAATGGCTGAAATTGAAAGAATTAAGTATGAAAATAAGACTTAGCCAAATCAAAAACTTGTGAAGATCCAAGAACAACCTGAATCCATTCTAACTCAAGTCAAGCAAGAGTATGAAAGAAGATTCATGTTTTTGAAGACAATCTAAAATAAGATATGATTCGAGTTTATAATTGAAGAAATTCTTTGACCAAGTTGAAAAGAAGATATGATCAAAATTTGAAGAAGATATGGTGAACAATTTGAGTACTGGAAGGACAAGTTGAGGAGTTTCTTTATCTCACAAGATCCCGAACTTTGAAACTTAGTAGAAGTTGGCTACATTGCTTTAACAAATTTTGATGGAATTGAAATTTCATGGAAATAGATAGATGCTGAATAAAAGAAGATGTACAAGATGCATCATCAGTCTAGAACTTTCATGATCAATGCAATCTCACCTTCATGGAATTTGATAAGTTCACTTACAAAGAAGTAGCAAAGAACATCCATGACAATTTGGTTCTGAATTATGAAGGAAGCAAGAAAGTCAAAGAAGCAAATGCCAACCTCCTAGTCCAAAAGTATGAGTTGTTCAAGATGGAATAAGATGAAGACATAGAAACAATGTTATCCAAAGATATCTGAGAAGAGTTATACTATAGCTAATCATGTGACGAAAATTCTTATAGCCATTTAAGAAGATAGGGATCTCAAGACTCTTAAATTGGAAGAATTGATTAGCTTCTTGAGATCACAGGAAATTGAGCTTGTAGAGGATGAACCCAAGAAGAAACAACCAATTTTGGCCTTTAAATACAAGCATAAAAAGGTTCTGAAGGCAACATTAAAATCAACGGATAATGTTTTAGAAGATCAAAGTATGGATGGGGAGTTGGCTTTCATATCCAAAATAATTCAGAAGAGGTGGCTTATACTGCTTTGACTCAGACTTTATAGTGCAATACTTCTTGTTGTTAATTAGGACTTGCTCTATTAATAAACATAATTACTTGTTTATTAGGTGATAATATTCTCTGTGTTTAAAAACACTTAGATTATTATCTTTAACCCACTTGTAATTTATACTACCTTAAAATAAATAGTCATTAATATAAATTTTTATCTTCCTACTTAATCTGCACACTTAACACATAGAGTTAGGGAATAATTATTCCTTATTTATTTGTTTTTATTATCATCAAAATATCAACTAAAAAATTGTAGCTAAAATCACTTTTACAATAAAAAAAATTCCTCTAAACATATTAGAAATTGCTACCATTATACTTGTCAGATTTTGGAATGTTAGAAATCTTAAAGTATATAAATATATAACCATATTATTCACACCACAGTATCATACTTGTTCACCCCCTCTTATATTACTACACGTTGCTCCATGATTTTTATGCAACTTTTGTTTTTCAAAAAGTAAAAGAAATATAATAATAATTTTATCAAATTATTTTTATTAATAAATAGTGTATTTCGCATTACCATAAATACAAAATAAAGTAGAATATAATGCATTAAAAATAATATATATAGTATTAATTAGATAAAATAATTTAAAAGTTAATAAATTTAATATTAAAAATTAAAAAGGACGTTATTTTAAGATAACTTTTGTTACAAAATACTTATTGTAAGGTGGAAGAAAGACACTGAAAACAAAAACAGTAAAAGGAGTCAAACAACCTCTTGGACTCAAATAAATATGCAAGTTTTCAATTGAATTACCTTTTTATTAAAAGAAATTGCCCAAAAATAATTAAAACTTACAATTTTAATGTAATATTAATTATATATTTTCAGTTGTACCATCTGACTAATATAACACACACTATTCTCAGTTTAGTACTTTTTATTTTTGCATTTATAATAATAGTAAATATATAAATATTTAATAAAAATATGTTTTTGTTATTCATTATTTTTTTAATTTGTGTAAAATTATTAAAGAAATCGACTATTTTGGAAAGGAGGAAGAGGAACCGTTTATTACTTATGCATCAGCTCAAATGGTCGTTTGTTCATTGTTTTGGTGGCATGGCTCAATTCTCAAATAGGTGTAACCAATCTTTGAAAAATGGACTTTAAATCCAAAAGGATAAGTAGGAGCAATCAATCTTTAAAAAATGTAAAAGAAAATGAGGCTATTTTTCTCACTCAATATCACAGAAATATCCTTCCAAGAAAACATTAGCAAATCTCAAACATTCAAGTGTATAATTTTAGATTCCCTTCAAAAGAAAAAAAAAAAGTTTACTTTTAGCAGAGCCAGAACCTTGTCAAAAAAAAGTTTATACTTTTAGATGTGTCAAAAAAATATATACTTTAGACAATTTGTGACTCTTAAATGTGCACTTTCAAAAACATGAGAAGAAAAAAAATCATTTACTTTATCAAAAGATTTTCCTTTTTAAACTTCTAAAATTTATTTTAATTTTACTTATTAACAAATAATATATGAGACTTATGAAATATAAAGTGGACAACTATCATATATTTCTTTCTTAAGAAAAACCTATCAAATATATCTTTAATAAAATGTCAGATAATTATATTATTATTTTTAAAAATATATCATTCTTTTTTTTACAACAAAAATATATCATTCTTTTTTTTACAACAAAAATATATCATATGTAGCTACTATTTTATATTATTTCCATTATAATGACCCACATTTTGAGTCTTCCATGTTCTTAACAAGTTAAAATTCACATGAACTTTTAGAAAATTAAAAGATAGAAATTATTTTGCACTTGATGTCGAGAAGGACGTGGAAAGTAACTTCCAAATTAAATTTTTTTTTTTTTAATCATAAAAACCAAACAACCCCACATGATCCATTGATCCAAATGTTTGGGAATTTTACTTGACCACATTACCCTTGGAATGTGGCTCACACAATCGGTGTGGAGAATAGAAATCAAAACATTGGCAGGATTTTGCTGGAATTAGAAGCAAATGGAACAAAGTGTTGTGGGAGTTTGTTTTTGCTTTCTTTCCTTCCTTAAAAAAGAAGCAGAGCTAAAACAAGTGGACCCACTTAAAAATTCGGTTACAAATAAATAAATAAATATAATTAAAAAGAATTACATCATTAATGATAGAAAGTTCAGAATAGTAAACGGCCAGAGAATCGACCATTTAGTTGAAGTGTGTGCATTAGTACTAATTTTTCATTAGGTTCTCAAATATTGTTGTGTATCTTATGTGTTTCTCATTTTTCTGATGATATCAAAATATTAATAGAAAATGTGTAACATTTGGTCGATTTGATTATACGCCTCTCGTTTTAATATTTGAGTGAAGTTATTTTTTCTAAAAGAAATAAAAATACTTATTTTACTACAAAAATATGCATTCATTTAAGTAAGTAGAATACATTGAAATTAGTATAAATTCTAATTACTTAAAAATAATAAATTTGCAAATTCAAAATACTCAAATTAATAGTATAAAGTGGCAAAATCTATTCAAATAAAGTAAAATTTATAAATATAATAAAATTAATGTGTCTAGATTATACATGTCTTCGTATATATAACGTTGACAACATCGAAAATGTATCAATTAAATAAGAGTTATTATGTCAGTGTAAATTAAATGAATCAAATTAAGACAAGAAATCAAAACAACACTCTATTAAAATGATAAAATCACAAAATAAAAACTAAATATATGAATAAATTACTTGATTAAATGAAAGAGAAAAAGAATAATTTAGACAGGTGATTTAACTTAAAATTAACTCTAAATCACTCTCTCTTGGATAGATAATAATAAAAAAAGAGAAAAGATAAAGGAATGGACTTAGTTTTGAGGATAAAAAAATTGAAAAGGTGAATAAAT
>JBBPBS010000577.1:2861164-2874268 GCA_037974835.1 Cicer judaicum | reverse complement strand
GAATATACCATTCATTTTTGTTCTTTTTTCTAGCATTCTAACAATAATTACTTACAATGGTAAATATTACTCAAGTAAATATAAACAATAATTAGCAATTGAAAAAAAAAACACAACATTCCCTTTTTTTTTAATCCATGATTAACTACAAAAGATTTAAAATTCTTAAAAGATTATAACATATCCAAAAATTAGTATCAGCTAAGACTTAAAAACAAATTACGTGTTAATCAATTATATTTTTAATTATCGGCATGGATGAAATTGTCCCTTTTTGATTAATGTAAGGATCCAAATATGTCTCTTAAAAAAATCAAATTATCTATCTTTTTACCTTAAATCATATAGAGGTTGAATTGTCTCAGTTTTTTTCTCTCTCATAAATTAATTTTATTTATTAAAACTAAATCTTCTTTCTCATAGACTAAAAATTATTTTTGTTTGTCTTAAAGACTAAATTTGGTTTTACAGTTTTTTCATAAATCAAAATAGTTCTTTTACTCTAATTATAATTATAAACAACTTATAACTTTAGAAAGAAAAAAGCCAACTTATAACTTGGCACATCACAAAATGCAGGTAAGTATAGTTCTGCTTAAGTTCTAAGTAATAACACTATAATAAAATCTTTAAGAAAATACTATACCAAAATATAACCTCTTTAATATAAAAAACAACTTCTTCTTTTTTTAAAAGTTTATAATTAGAATCTAGATATTTTGAATATCTAATGTTCATGGAGTGTTTTATAAATAAGATTTTAACTATAGTAAATTTTCAAAGAACAAAATAAAAGAGAAGAAAAACTAAAATGGAAAAGTATATGGTCAACAAAAATACCGTAGAAGTCAAATCACAATTTAGAGTTAACAAATTCACTGTTTGTTCACTAAATCTATCATTCAACTCTTGTAATTAGAACCTAAATATTTTGAATATCTAATGATCATATAGTGTTTTATAAATAAGATTTTAACCATAGTGGATTTTCAAAGAACAAAATAAAAGAGAACAAAAACTAAAATGGAAGAGTATGTGGTCAACAAAAATACCTTAGAAGTCAAATCACAACTTAGAGTTAACAAATTTACTATTTGCTCACTAAATCTACCATTCAACTCTTGTAATTGGAACCTAGATATTTTGAATATCTAATGATCATAGAGTGTTTTATAAACATGATTTTAACCATAGTGGATTTTCAAAGAACAAAATAAAAGAGAACAAAAACAAAAATGGAAGAGTATGTGGTCAACAAAAATACCTTAGAAGTCAAATCACAGTTTAGAGTTAACAAATCCACTAATTGCTCACTACATCTATCATTCAACTCTTGTAATTGTTTGACAATGACAATAAAAAATATTTCAACTCTAAAATAATGTTTATTGTGACCTAATTCTCCTCAAGAAAAGAACATCCAAATCTTGTTGAATAATTATCATTGAGATAAAAATTCTCAAATCATGTCTTTCAAAAAATGATATCACATTAGTAAACAATTTAGCTCAACCATCTACTTTCAACTCTTGAATAAGCCCTTTTGTTAAACAAACCAAAAACATAGCATTGACTATATCTTGAGATTTTTATTGTAAGGCTTCACAAAACACATCTTTTATCCCCATAGTTTCTTTCATTAAATGTAAGACAAATATAAAATCAAATTTCTTCAAATAATTGTAGGCAATATCAACATCCTCACATGTAAAATAACTTCCTCTTTCTTTTGATTTTTTTTTTTAAAACAAAACAAGTTGTTTCAAATATAATGATGTGAAACTAAAAAATGATAATGTGATGGTGTAGAGTGATTAACACTCATAACTTTCTCTTTCTTTTAATTTTTTATATTTTTAATTGAATTAATGACATATGAACAATTAATACATTTAGATTATTTTATATCATAAAATTGTATGTCACGTCATTTAAAATATATCAAATCATCATTTTTAGTTAAAAAATCTGAATGACAGACCAAAACTATCGACTTTTAAAATAGAGAGACAAATTCCATGAATTAGTAATAATAGAGGATCAAAACTGCAATTAAACCAAACATTTATCCAATATATAACTAAAATAGAGAATTAATAATGTAAATCAGAGTGGCGCAGCGGAAGCGTGGTGGGCCCATAACCCACAGGTCCCTGGATCGAAACCAGGCTCTGATATTATAATTGTTTTTTCACTTCAAACTTTAGGTTATTTTGCATTTAATTAATCACCTTCTAACTTCTATTTCTCTTCTCTCCCCCACCCCATCAACCGTGTCCAAATGTATTGCAAATCTTTTTACATGAAATAATCACTTAATGGAGCACACAAACTACAATGCTTAATTCATACCAATTCTTCCAAAATGTACCCTCAACAACAACAACCTTATTATTTAACAAACCCTTACTTGTGTAATCCATCTTTCCCTGTCACTTCAGATTCTTCACTTCATCCTCCTGGAACTGACCCACCTTCAAATTCAACCCCTTTTCCTGCTTCTTCTATTTATGCCTCTCAAACTGTTGATTATCAGAATTGGATCGCTCAACCCATCGGATATGATCCTGTTAGTACCATTTACTCTTTTGATTTAAGTTTTCGAATTTTTGATCAAAATTTGATTTTTCTTATTCTTTTGTCATTTGGGTTGTTTTCTAATTCTCGCTTTTAATCTTTGCTCTCCGTTTTTTATTATTATTCTCTTTTATTGATTTTTTTTTTTTAAATTATCATTGCATTTTACTGAAAAATGTTAAATTTTTTTTAAAAAAGTGTTGTTTAGTAATGATATAGTGGATAAAATTGGATAGAGTTTTTGACTTGTTGATGATATTGTGGAGTTCCAATATATGGGTGTTGGAATTTTCCTTAATCTCTTTTGGCTAATAGTGTGAGAAGGGAGAGGTGAAACCATGATTGTCATTATAATCAGGGTTTTTACAATGGACCGTTACTGCAATTGTGGCCACAGTGGCGTGGATTTTGATGTATCTGTGATCTCGGTTGAGGCTGCATAAGCAGTATTTCACCATAATTATTTACAAAATTGCGATTGCAATTTCAACTTAAAATAATGCATAAAAGTTTTCTAGTAACTGAACTCGGGAATTTTCATAATAATGGATGATGAACTCCAATAGGACAACGTGGATAACATGCTCAAAGAAGTAGAACTAGAACTAGAAGCCAAACTCATTAACTGTGACTGTGTGAGTGTCTTTACTCAGTTATCTCTTGTTTGTTTTTTCTTCTTTGTTACTGTGATTTTTTTTCCAATTTGTTTTGAGAAATGTGGTAGGATGATAAAAATGGTTATTTTAATTTTTTTTATGATTCATTTATGTTAATTATTATCAATAATTGTTGTTACTTTGAAATGGGAGAATTGTGATATGTATTGTGAAGTATTTGTGTAAGTGTGTGTAGGTTGAGCGGTAAACAACCGCTACCATGTTTTTAGAATTCTACCACCGTGATTTTTAGAAGCTCCATTGTGTAGCTTCTCGTCCACTGATTTTCATTTTCACCATGATTTTGGTGTTTTTCAAATACACTTGAACTAAATTAGGGTGAAAAGCAAGAATAATAAAATAGAGAGGTAAACTGCATTTGACCCCTTATGTTAGAGGGTTTTGAACTTCATAAGAAGCTTCTGATTTTAACTGTGGTTTTGTATTCCGATGCTTCTATTATGCAGGCTGTTGGTTCATCACATGAGACTTCAGCAGCAGCGTCTGCGAGTTTGCCTACGGCATGGAATGCTACATGGCCACATCAAATTTATCCCAATGATACAACAACGACGACAATATTTCCTAACCAAGCACAAGTCACCAAAGCTTTGAGATGTGAAGTGTGTAAAATCGACGTCAATAGCAAAGATGTTTATGAAAAGCACATAACTGGAAAGAAACACAAGAAGAATTTGCAGGCACAAAGTCAAGAAAGTAGTGGCGCACTTGTTGATTCTGCAAAGGTTTGCTCAGTATGCGATGTTGTATGCACTAGTCAAGACGCATATAACAAACATCTTTTTGGGAAAAAGCACACTGCTCAGGTGAATTAGTAAATTACATTATCCTTTCGTAAGGTTACATGTGCAATGCTGTTGTATATTTTTCTGTTTTGTCATTCTATATCGGAGTTAATAATTGCTTTTACTGCTTATTCACACACAATGCACACTAGTGGCACACACTTGTATGCATAATTTCTTATAACCATGTCTTAAAGTAAAATTATTCTGACAGAAAAGAACATTTGAGGAACGATAATTGGTTTTCTGTTGGTACCTATTCTCTTGGTCATGGTTCCGAAACATTGTTGTTGGAATTAATTGTTATCTTGATTGGACACACATAACAACATAGGATTTGGAATGGACAAATTGAAGAGGAAATTGGGTTGCTCCTATTGTGGAAGAGATGATAAAATCTCTTCTTAAGTGTTGTGAACATGTTTTGAGAAGAGCTATGAAATTCCTAACAGAGAGTAGATCATATGGAGGGTAGTCTGATAGCCATAACTCAACTTCTGGAGATAGATGAGATTCATCTGTAATTAAGTACATTAAATTGACCATATTGTCCCCTTGTTGATTCTAATCTGAACGTGTGTCACTGCCATAATGCCATACTAAGTTACCAACAAAATTTAGCACACTCCATAATCCAATCGTGAACTACCCCTACACCAATACAAACTTAAGGATCATTGTTTCGGAAAAGTCAAATATATTTTCCTAATAGTTTTGTTGAAAATAATTTTCAAAGTCTTTATCACCATGCATCAACCAAATGGAGTATTTAAAAGTATCAAGATTTGTTAACCATTAAAGTGTAAAGTAGCATGGCCTATAGTATGCCATTTGTTTTGTAAAATTATGTTCATTTACATATTCCTATTTACTCCCTGCATTCCTTTTTAATTGTCACATTAGCAGAAATTTTTTGTTCCTATTTAATTGTTGTTTTAACGTTCAATGCAACATTAATTATTGATCTGTCAATAATACTGATAAGCCTTTTAAACATGTGTATAAGAGGAAGGGTAGGAAGGTAAGGAAATAGAGGGAATGAACATGCAAGGAGGACTGGTGGCAGCACAAAATGAAGGGAATGATGAATTAAGATGGAAAATAACTAACTGTACAGGTGGCAGCCTAGGAGTGGTGGTGGGGATTGAGGGAATCAGTGGGGAGAGAGTGCAGAATGTGCATTTAGAGGAATTCATGAGAGAGGGCAGGTTGGTTTTGGAGTGGAAATTGGGACTGAAGAGTGAAACTCATCCTCACCTCAGTAGAGGATATTCCCACAGTGGGGGTATCATTTATCATTTATATTTTCATTGATTTTCCATTTTTGCAAGGAGAACTACTTTTCATCCACTGTTTTTCCTTTCACAGTCCAATTCCAAAGTAATATCATACTATTTCATATATACCTCTGTTTTGGTCTTTATTACCCTTAATTATTTATTTTGAAGAGAGAAATATATGAGATGAGATAATAAATGATTGACAACATTATAGGGAAAATATAAATAATGACATCAAAAGTAGTAAACTTTATTGGCTGTCTTGGTATGTGTAAAAAGCCAAAAAATGACAATTAAAAAGGAATGGACGGAGTAGTTAATTAAGGGCTTGGACTATTCCAACAAAAAGAAAGCTGATATATAAAAAAATGCTGTGGAGAGTTGGAATAGAAGAACCAATATTCTACCTCATCAGTGTCGGAAGGGAAGGAACAAAAAGACAAAGGTAGAAGACTCGAAATAACACAGCCTGTACCTTGGATTGTGGATTTTGAAAATGTTGCAAAGACATTGAAGAAAAACAAAAACTTCAAGGACAGTCAGTAGCATCAGGTGTGACAAATAGAAAGACAAAAAATTCCTGAATGTTCAATTTCTTAGCACTCAGCAGCGTGCTTGCTTAATTTGTATACATGAAAATTACTTTGATAATAAATGAAAAGATGCAATTTACAAGAATGCAATGAAGCTAGCATAACTTCCTAAACTACTTGGAATGTGAAACATTAAAGAGGTCTTGGAAAGTTGGAGATTAATGAGTTTCCATTTGCAACATGAAGGTTTACAAGTAAACAAAAGCTTTAGATAAATAACACAGGGAGAGAAACACAAAGCCAATTCCAAAACTGCTATGATAAAGATTCCTCTTCTAATCAGAATCTTGTTATGAAGAGAAAAACAATGAGAAGAAAAGAGAGGAAGAATGAAGAAGGACATCTTCTCTTTCACCTGAAATAAGAAAGAGGAAAGCAAAATACTCGGATGAAAAATAAACAAAAAAGTTAAAATAATGAGGGAAAGAAAGCTTTTAGAAGAAAGAGAAGCGCCAAATTTAAAAAAGAGAAGAAAGAAGATGAAGAACCTTTATGTGGTTTGTCTCTGCCAGGAGTGTGAAGGAGAAGAAGTAAAATAGAAGTGATTGTGTTTGCTTAGCAGAGGACAGACGTTATTCAAAAGTTTTGAAAATGTCTTATTTAACCTCACTTTTGATTACGAGGCAGGTTTTTAAGGGTATTTTCCAATTTGTTTTAGTGGTTGCAATGCTTAAATATATAGGAGATAGTTCAATTAAAGAAAAATAGAGTCTTGTGGGTTCTGAATTTTGATGAAAACATGGAGGACCTGATATGACCATACAAAAAGTGATGGATTCTTCATTTTTAGTTCTTTTAGATTTACATATTGCATATAGAGACTTTCTTGTTTCAGCCATTGTTGGCAAATAGCGCCTATAACATAGCAAAATTTGAACAAGTTGTTATTGTTCCGCAATACACTATTTAGCACAAAGTGCTGTCAATTAGCGGCTATAGTGGTGCTATATCATTGTAGCGTAATACAATATGAACAAACCTCTATTTTTTTGTGATATGTGATTGACAACATTGGTTTCATCTAAGATTTTATTATTGTTACTTGTTTGCTATCAGTTATCCTGGTTGTAATAATACCTACATTTCCCAAGTTGACCACTTTTTGTGATTCATAGGTTGCCTTGATGTCTAATAATGGCATTGGTCCATGTATTGCCGAATTCAAGCGTCGCGGTATTGGTCCTTGGGAAAAAGCCACTAAGAAAATCAAGGTTGCTCAATCTGCATGGTGTGAAGTTTGTAAGATTAATTGTAACAGCAGGGATATGTACATTGTTCACTTAGCCGGGAAGAAACACTTAAAGAACTTGGAGAAACTGTCAAATCCAAAAGTCAACGTTGGCACCGAAGCCATCACCGCCACAAATACTTTAATCGGGCCACAGGAAAAGCTGGATACCGATAAACCAAAACCGAAAAAGGCACCTGAACTAGATATCGAGACAAAGAAACGCAAAGTTGTGGAAGGAGGGGCTGCAGCAGATGCTATCAAAATGTGCACTTTATGCAATGTAGTGTGTAACAGTGAAACAGTTTTCAATACTCATCTTAGTGGACAAAAACATGCAGCTATGGTGAAGAAGACAGGATCAAGCACTGGTTGAGGTTATGATAATGTCATATGAACCTGGAGAGAGAGAGTATGCACTGTGCAGTGTGTCACTGTTCTTTGCTGATGATTAAATTTTAACACTTTCATTGAATGTCTTGTATAGTATTTTATTTATATTTGTATTGGAGGAGCTTATTAGAGTTTGTGCTTTGGAATATCAATAATTGATCACATCCATGATGCATGGAGGTTTACAAATTAAGTTTAATTTAATTTAATTTGATAGTACTTTTTAAGTTTAATTTTTTTTTTCTTTCAATCAACTGCAAATTATCTTTTATGAGTAAAGTTTAATATTTAATGATGTTACAATTTATAATTGATGGAGATTGTAAAAAATCTTGATACTAATATTCAATTATAAGAGCTTAAATTTCTTTTGGAATAACTATAAGATGGTTTAATGTCACTTTGATTAATAAAAATTTTTCATTATCTAAATTTAAAAAAAAAAAAGAATACCAAGTTTTTTTATTAATGAAATACCAAGTTTTTGTGTGCTTTTTTTTTTCCTTATAATTTTATCATTTATTAAAATAATGTTATTTACAATTCTATCTTTCATTTAATTCAATAAAAATATTTATAATTTTACAATGACAACTCATTTTAATCTCTTAAAAAAAAAGTGTAAGCTCCAATTTACTCTTTGAGACAAATAAAAGTAAATTTTAGTCACTGAGAAAAGGAGTCTTTTTGGTGCGGTTTATAATGGTTTTGAGGCAAAAATTCAACCGATCTAAAAATAAAATTCCGGTGTAGTTCAATTTTATTTGGGTGACATGTTTAAAATTATCCAATTCTGATCAACTACAAACAAATGAAATTTATATTGGTTTTTGGATATCCAAATTACAATTGTACAAAAATATATTAGTATTAATAAATTATGGTAAAATATAACTAGCAAAACATCAATAATCGATTATGTTTGAAATATATGAAATAGTAAAATATATGTTAAATTAAATTAATAAGAATTATTAGGAAAAAAATTAGAAGCCAACAAATAATATATAAATGTAATATGTCATGCTAATAAATAAAAAAATAAGTAATAAAAATTATGTGTGTCGTTTGGTTTGGTTATGTTTTGAAAACGCAATTCAAAATCTAATCTATGAGGTTTTCACAAAATAACATAAAATAATATAGGGTAAATAAATTTTTGTGCTTATAAGATTTTAAAATTTTGTTTTTAGTTCCTATAAAAAAAATCTGATATTTTAGTCCCTATAAAATTGTTATACAAGTAGTATTAGTCTTTGTTGAAACATCTACATATGTTTTTAAATGATTATTTTGCATATATTATTATAACACTATAGAAAGTTCCTCCTTAAAAAATAGCTCAAAAGTTATTTTCTAGTTCCTTATTTTACAGAATTTTATATTGAACATATGATATTTAAAAAATTTATATTTAATTCATCTAAAATTAAAAAATAATTTATATATGTGTAGATGCATTTGTAATAATATTCTAAACATGTTTGCAAAAATTCATTTAATATTTAAAAGATGAAGTACGTTTCATTTCATAAAAAACTAAAATAACTTGTAGAATAACATTGTAGGAAGTAAAAGATGTATTTTTTTACGGGAACTAAAAACAAAATTTTATAAAGACTAAAAATTTATTTAATCTAAAAATGCATGAGAATATTCAATTTGGTACTTTTTTTATTTTTTAATTCGATTTGCGGTTTTATTTTGGATTGATTTTCATTTGAACTGTAAACATTCTCCTACTATTGTAGAGATTTACTTTTTTGAGATTATATGATAACATCTTAAATTAATTCTAATGTTATTAGGTAGTTAGTATTATTTTCTTAGATTTTAAATATCATTGGTGGCTACATTGAATATGATTTTTCTGACTTAAGTTTTTTGAATCAATTTTAAAATTGAACTTTTAGAGTGTGTTTTTATATTTTATTTTTGACGTTTACATAGAAATTGTCGAGTTGGATTGACCGGAAGATGAGAAGTCAAAGGAACAAAAGTTTTTTGCTTGTGGACTTGAATTTACGCATGGCAACATTGAAATAAGGTAAGGAGTGAGATAATGATTGAATTAACGAGTATATTATAATGTGATATAAACGAAAAAAAATAGTATTTTTTATCAATTTATCTAAGGTTTTTTACGCACGACATTAGCTCTATTAAGTAATAATTGAATTAATATGACAAATTAGAGTTTGTAGGATTAAAAAGTGTTTGTTAAGTTTTTTTGTTGTATGCATTGATGGTTTAAAATTTTATGTTATATATGTGAAGAAAATTTAAGTTTTTGTGTTGTATGTGGTGATAGTTTGAATTTTTATGATATATGTGAGAACGTTTGAACGTTTTCCATAACATCGATGTTGACTCGGGCTAGCCGACACTAGAGTTTGTATCGAGCGATTTAGCTTGGCCCTCTTTTTAATGCTAAATAAGTGTTAGTGTTGGTTTTTTACTTTCTAGTGTGGGCTTTTAGCCGATACTAAATACAATTTTACTAGTAGTGTATTTTGTTTCAAGATAGATTGAATACCGATATTTTGCTTTCAAATGAAAATTAGTTTTCAAAAAGCATTAATTATAAATAGATTATTAATAATTTTGTATCAAAAGGCACACAGAAGAAACATTTTCAATGATTATAAGAGCACAATTATTTTTATTTGTGCAAGACAACAACAATTTCAAGGATGACCCTAACTCTTTAATATAAAGAGTGAACATCCATTATAGTCCTTTCGAAAAACTACGAGATCTACTTTAGTCTCTAAAAAAAATAAAAGTAACATTTAGTCTTTGAGAAAATTAAACTAGAACAACTTACCATCTTTATACTTTATTAGGTTGATGAAGGAAAGATGGAGGAAAGCAAAGAAAGTGAACAAAGAGAAAACATCATAGAAAATAAGATGATTATTTTAATAGTTTAGTGTAAATGAAAGAGTTTAAATTATAACACCGATAATTTTAAAGGCATTTTACATTTTCATCAAATGAGAAACTATTTTGAGTAGTTTCTCTTGAAAATTATCAACTTATTTTCTATTATTTTTCTCTCTCGTTTTCACTTTCTTTTCTTTCTTCCATATTTTCTTCATCAACCAAATAAAGTGTCAAGAAGGTATGAACTAAATTATCATGATTTCATTTTTTAATGACTAAAGTTACTTTTATTTATTCGTAAGGCTTAACTCAACTAGTAAAATACCATGTCTTGAGTTCGAATATGAGAAATCGTATTTGTGTGCGAGTTTCTTTACCATTTCCACCACAAACCCATAAAAAATTACTTATATTTTTTTCATAGACTAAATTGGATCTTACGTTCTCGAGGATTAAACAAAATTAGTCTTTACTATAATATAAAATTCGTTGTATTTAAACTCACTTTATCCAATAACTTATCAATTAAGCTAATTGACATGAATTAATATGATTTATAAATAAAATTTTCAATTTGAGAAACTACATAAAATATAAAATAAGAATAAATTTGTTTTAAAGTTTAAACTTTTCAACAAAATTCCATTTTTTTATTAAGTTGTATATTAAACATAAATTTGATTAGATTTCAGGTTAACCTAATTTTGATTTTTTGTTACAGTAGTTTTGCTTTTTTAATACATTAATGTTGCTTTTGTTAATCATAGAAATTGGCGTTTATAAGTTAAGTCATATAGCCTTATTATTATTCTAAGTAAACTAATGTGATAATAATCAAATCAACAATCCTCTTTTTTTTTTTCATCAAATAAACGATCTTCATTAAATATTATATCTTTGCTATTAAACATATTATGTTTTCATTAATATCACATATATTTATGTAAAAGTTGATTCAATTGATAAAGAATTGATTGATATTTTATAAAAATGTAAATTTAATATCTATTGTCGACATATAGATCTCTTCGATGAGGCTTCCTCGAACATTTGAGGTCTCCTATAATATTAATGATTTTCATGAACCTAACTTATATAAATTTTATTGTTATAAAAAGAACATATACCTCTAAATATACATTTAATTTCAAATTATTAGATACTTTTTTTAGTTATGATTTTTATTATTATTTGTAATCGGAGTAGTAATTCCCCAAAACATTCACACAAAAGTGTGAGATCCTCGACTCGATTCAAATCATTATTTTTAGTTTAATAATATCTCATGCCACAAAAAACTCATTATCAATTTTAGTGTTATAGATTTTTGGAGTAGTAATTCCCCAACACATTCACAGAGAAGTGTGAGGTCTTCAATTCGATTCAAATTATTATTTTTAGTTTAATAATATCTCATGCCACAAAAAACTCATGATCAATTTTAGTGTTATAGATTTTTTTATAGATGGAATGGTATACTTACCACAAAAAACTCATATACAATTACGAGCACAACATCTTAAACATTTTGAAGACTCTATTTTAATGTAAAAAATTTAACTCATGAAAAAAAAATGCAATTTTAATAATTAAAAAATTAAAATAAATTTTAGTCTATAAAATGTCAAAATTTTATTTTAGTTTCTATAAAAAAATCTCAATTTTTTAGCCCCTAATTTTTTTTTATTCTCTTTTAGTTAGTCTCTGTTTTGAAAAGTTTTTTTTTTAATTTAAAAAATTGATATTTTTAATCCCTATAAAATCACGATAAAGATTAAAAGTAAATAAAAAAAATTTAGAAACTAAATATGAAATATCGTAATTTTGTCAAAATTAAAAATATGTTCAACCCAAAATTACCCTTATTTTATTATAATATTCTAAAAAAAAATTGAGACCTTTACCAATGAGAACTTTTTGTCACATCTCAATAATCAATCTAAATAACAAGATTCCGAGTTTGAACTTGAAAGATACTCTTTAACCTATTAATATTATCATTTATCAATTGAATTAAGAGTTCCAATTTTTTTTCACATACTTTCAATTAATATTATTAAATTTATTGAAAGATGAAAAATTAAATCTAATCAAAATTATACACAAAAGGGTGTTTTAGGAATATTCTTATATAAACTGAACTATTAAATGAAGTATCTATTTTCCTTAATATAGGCAATAAACAATAAAAATATATAAATACAAAAGTATTTATCAACATAGACAAAGTTAGTATTAGAGTAAACTTTCTATTCTGTTCTTTAAACTATCAATCCTTTTTTTTAAAACTCGTAATTAAGGTTCTTGACACTCCAATAAGTCTACTAGCATACATTGAGTTGAATAATCAGAATTTTTTTTTATACTTATTCTTCTTATAAAGCGAGTTACTTTATTTGACATCATTTTTTTCCTATTTGAAAACTAAATGTAAATTACTATGATAAATTGAGAATAATTTAAATACAACTAGTATTTTTTTTATCGAAAATAACTTAACAATTATTACTTTATGAGAAATGTTAATATATATTTTTAAGACACTTGTTAGTATACTAAAAATAAAAATTTTATATAAAAAATTAACATTTTTTTTTCAAAAATTGTGGATTATATTTTTCAAGAAGTAATTATTGTTTATGGAATTTTTAATATGTACCTGAAAAACACATGTTAGCATGAGTC
>JBBPBS010000577.1:2686971-2861111 GCA_037974835.1 Cicer judaicum | reverse complement strand
AAAAAAAACCAATAAATAGTGATAATTTATTATAAAATAAATAAATTGATAGATAACTCAACTTGGTTATGAGTTTGATTTTTTGATGTAACATAGCAAAACATTTTTTGAATTATTAAAAAAAAAAAACTTTTTTTGAAAAGGCCAACTCAAATCGAATATGTAAAATAAACAAGACCTTTTCACCAATATGTTAAAAATAAAAATAAATAAACAAGACCAAATGAACAAAAAGTCCAAAGTGAAGTTTCAAAATTTCAATTTTGTTGTTGTTGGCTCATTCGCATTTCCTCTGCTATGACTTTTTCTTAACGCGATTTTGCAGACTTTGTACAAACCATATTATATAACCCTTCTTTTACTTCAACCATCTATGCACTGAATTTCCTCAGGTATGTATTTACCCTTCTTCTATTTTCCTTTGTCATTATCATCTTCATCTAAATGATCAATTTCCCAGCTTAATTTTCAATTTTTTTATGTGGGTTTTACTTGTTCTTTCTTGTTGATCACTTGTTCCTTTTTCTGCTATGATTCATACAAACCCATTTTGTCTTTTTTTTTTTTGTAACACCAAATTTTCACCACGCCATCTTAGTTTTTATGAACTTAATCGCTTTTGAGTTAGGTTTGTTTGTATTATCTCTTCAAAATTTAATTTTGATGAAAAAGGAATATTGGTTTTTTCTTTTTAATTTAAGATATTTGGTTTGACTTTTTGGTTTATAGGTTAATTACAAGATCATCGTTTCTTCAAAGGTATACACAGAAAAAGTGTAGTTGTTTCTTCAAAGTATATAGAGAGAGAGTACTGTTGTTTCTTCAAAGTAGAGAGAGAGAGAGAGAGGATGTTTGGTTCAAAGAAATCTCCTTTGAAAGATACTAAACCTAGCTCTAAGCATAACCCTTTTGATTCTGATGAAGAGAAAAAGGATAACAGAAAGTATAATTCTTCAAGGAAGACTTCGTCTGGATATAACCTAGTTCAGGGAGAAACTAATACCAATCCCTTTGACGATGTTGATGCTCGTGGCCACTCTTCATCGTCGTATGCCCCGTCGTCCGGAAATCGAACCTTGTATAAGAACGATTTCCGTGATTCTGGGGGATTGGAGAATCAATCAGTAGAGGAATTGGAGAACTATGCTTTGTACAAGGCTGAGGAAACCACAAAATCGGTAAACAATTGTCGTAAGATAGCAGAGGAAATGCGAGAGGATGCTACCAAGACTTTGGTGATGCTGCATCATCAAGGCGAGCAGATTACAAGGAGTCATGATATTGCTGCTGGCATTGACCATGATTTAAGTCGGGTATTGATCGTGTCATTTCATAGTTAATTAATGCAATTATTTTGAACCAGGATCCTCTGTAATGTCCAAATGATGCAGTGAATGGATCTTGGTCGTTTGGATGAAAATCAGACTGCTCGTATTTTGACTTCATCAACTCGAGTGTAAAATAAAACTTATGATCATTATCCCATAGTCGAATACTGCTGCAGTCAATGGATCTCGGTCGTTGGATGAAAATGTGACAACTTGTATTTTGACTTCATCAAAATGAGTTTAAAATACAACTCGGTATACGAGCTTTTTGATCTTCACCCAATGGCTGATATCCACAACAACTGGAATTGCGACTGCAGAGAATCCAAATCTAGTTATTTTAGGTCTCGTATATGGGAACCTTCGTCATGATGTATTACCTTAGTGAAAACAAGGTTGCTACTTTTGTTATGCAGCCTCTTTCGAAAGAGCCTTTTGAATTGGTATTTCAGGCGTTGTTTTAACTTTCTTATTGGTGTTTATAGGGAGAAAAGCTTTTGGGAAGTCTTGGTGGCATGTTCTCCAAAACATGGAAACCAAAGAAGACAGGCACAATAAGAGGCCCTGTAATATTTGGAGGTTAGTATTTTCTCTTTATATTCTTGCCTTCCATGTTTAGTTATTGGATCTAATTCATATACACCATTGGTGTAAATATTTTTAATTGTCAATTAATTATAATCGTCAGATCATTAAAAATGTTTGGCTTTAATAATAATAACTACTTCTAAAGTGACATATATAAATTGTTATGATTTGTTGACAATGTAAAACACTTTGCACTAATAATGTATCAAAATTCGACATTTTGTTATTTTGGGATGTATGATATAGTCATTCACATACAATATACTTCATGATGCAGATGATCCAGTCATAAGAAGTGCCAACCACTTGGACCAAAGAGAGAAATTAGGATTGAACTCTGCTCCTAAAGGGCAATCAAAGCCAAGGAAAACACTTCATGAGCCAACAAATGCATTTGAAAGAGTTGAGGTTCGTAACAACTTGGCGAAGATTTAAATGTTGTTTACAGTTATCTGTAGTACTGAACATGACAAAAGTTATGAATCTTATTGCTTTCTTATATGATGGATCTCTGAACTGGTAGTTTTCTAATTTTGTCCTGGCCCTTATGACCATATCATTGTATAGAGTCAATCCGTTTTATTTATGGCTTGTTTGGCTGAGGCAATACAGAGGGAAGGGGAATTTAATTTTTAGTTGTTTGATTCAATTTTTGGAGGGTATATGAAGGGTAGGAACAAAATTCTTCCTCAGTCAAATTAAGCTCCCTATGATATTGAGGGGGTTTGGAGGGACAGAGTGTTGGGCAGTAAAAAACCAAATCGTAAATAAAATAAGCGTAGTAGAGATGAGAATGTTGCAATTGATGTGGGGAAAGATTAGACGAGGTAGGATTAGGAATGACCGCATTGGAGAGAGAGTTGAGTAGCACCTATCATACAAAAGATGGTGTAAACTCAGCTTAGGTGGTTTGGGCTTATGAAGAGAAGACTTGTAGATTCTATAGTGAGAAGAGTTGATCAGATAGAGGGTAGTCAAATTGCTAGAGGCAGAGGAAAATTTAGAAAAGCTATAAGAGAAACTATTAATAAAGACCTAGAGATTAGTGATTTACAAAGAGATATAATGTATGACAGAACATATGATGTCGTTTGATCTATGTAGTCGACTCTACTTAGTGAAATGAGGCTTGATTGTTGTTGTATAGGAGGGGTGGGGTTCTTAAGTCAATTTTAGCACCCCCTGATATTGAGGGGATTTGGAGGGAAGAACAGATTTTTTATGAACTCGTAGAGGATTTGACTAAAATAACCTTACATTAAATGTTAAATAAGAGTTTAAAATGTAAATTAGCATTTTCCTTCCATTAAAATCTCTCTTCTCAACTAAATACAATATCTAAATCTCTCCCTTCTCAATGTTGGAACCAAGTAGACAGAATTATCGGTAACTTTGCAGCCACTCTTATATTTCTCCCATTAACCACCTAAACTTTCAACTTTCAAGTCATTATCAGTCCAGCCCGGATACTGTATTTCATTGTAGTTTTATCCTTTGCCTTGTACAATGCTACGCTTAGTATTGAATCCAGCAATGTCCTGAAACAGGTTGAAAAAGGGAAGCAAGATGATGCACTGTCAGATATAAGTGATCTCTTGGGAGAACTTAAAGGAATGGCCATTGACATGGGATCTGAAATTGAGAGGTAAGTAAACTGAATTCTATGTTGTTTTCTAAAATTTTACCTTAATATTCTTAAATACTATTTGAATCTTTTGAAAAAGTGGTAGATAGATAGTTGAGTTAAATATATTTTTGATCGCCTCAAATACAATTCATCTAAGTTTAGTTCTCTATTTATTCCACATTTTATCTATTGGTCATTGTCAATTGTCATTTTCTTTGTTCACTAAACATACGAAAAACCAAATCAACACTATCTATATAGATCTTTTAAATGATCTGGCGTTCACGTGACAACTGAGTCAAGATTTCAATATTACTTAAATATATTAATTAATTAAAAAAATGATTCAGTTATCACATGGTAATCACGTCATAAGTCTTTGTGAAGAAAGGGTAAATACTAATTTTGAAAACATGAAATAAGTGGAAATGGAATACTAAGGCCCTATTTTTTTTGTGAAAACATTTTCAGTGTTAATTATGTTTGTTTATTTTACTTTGATAAAAGACTCTTGAACTGAATCATTGTCATGCAAAGAATATGTAATGTTAGTAAAAGAAGATGAATTTTCAGAAATAGTGGAAACAGTTTTGACATTTTCATTGTTTCTACATATGTAGATAATTGTTCACTTTAAAAAGTATCTTACCATTTTATTAATAAGCAAAGTCAACACAAATTTTAAGAAATAGAAAATGTTTTCACAAAGTATTCAGGCCTTAAACTTTGGAAGAAAAATTTACGCTGACTAAACTTAGATGAATGATATTTTTTTTGGACCAAAAGTATTTAACCCTAAATAGTTTACTAGTTGTATAATTATGCAGATCCATTTCACTTTTCTGTAGCATGTTTATAATTAAAAGTGATTTTGGTAATGTTGCAGGCAAAACAAAGCCATAGATGGGTTTGAAAAAGACACCGAGAAGTTGAATATCCGCATGAATGGTGCTAATCAACGTACTCTTCATTTACTTCGAAAATAGGGATTCAAATCATGTGATTAATTTTAATTGGAGATTCGAACTTTATAAACAGAACACTGGTTTCAATATACATTTCGCTTGTGAAAATAAGTTGTGTTCCCTGAAATATATTGTATATTGATTTGGGTTTGTTTATGATTCAGTTATCAATATCATGATTCATGCAGCATGTATAAGTTGTAAATCATTTTTATAATTTATTTTATAAAGCTTTGAAAACATTTAGAACATATTGTGAGTTATTTTCATAAACTCTTGTAAATATTTTTTTAAAAAGTATTGAAGGGAAAATTATTATTAATACTAAAGGCGTTGATGGACATTTTACAATTTTATATGAAATTTAAATTTTGTCTATGTTAAGCTTTTACTATAAATTTGACATCACGAGGATAGAACTAAATTCCTTGGAATACACTCTTAGCAAGAGTGATTTAGTCCACAAGTACAATCCTCCAACTTTCTCTTCTAGGAATGTACGTTACGAAACTTTGTGGCAAGAATTTAAATTGTGGTTGCGCTTGCAATACTCTAAAACCTGAACGTTGTGAACCACATTTGTTGAAAATAATTTAATCAGAAAATTCAAAATAACAAAAGTCTCCTTGTACGGTACAATACACTTGTTCTATTAACATGTTCATGATAGGTTGGGTTTTGGTTGATGGCAAACAATCAATATTATTGCATATGAAATGAATGACAACGAGTCAACGTTGGATTAGGAAGGTAGGACAGTCTCGTTGAATTAAGAAGATAGGTTAAAAATAACACCTTGCTTTACTACATATGTAGGTCCACACGTCAATAACGATTAAAAAAAGTAACATGTAAAATGCAATGATGATTAGGCTGATTGACATTCGAAAAAATATTTTAAAAATTAGATAAATAAAGTAGATAAAACTTGTGTAATTAATAAAATTTAATATAGTAAAATAAATAAATTTGCTACCTACACCCCTCACTTTATTACCTACACCCCTAATTTTTAAAAAAAAATAAAAATACTCAAAATTCTCTTGAATATTTATAATATTATTTAACTCCATTTATCCCTTCATCACCATTTTTAACCACTCAAAACTCATATATCACAAAATCACCATAACTCACCTATTATAATTTATAATCGTTCAAAACTTACATCACTCACTCATAATTGTACTCCATCAGTTCTCTTTTTGCATTGTGGTTAAAGTGACCCAAAAAAGTATGTGTATTATTTTGTTTTTTAAGTTCGTAATTTTTTTCAAAATCTGAGGATTTTACGTGAACTGAATTCACGTACATTGTAAAATTGTAAAATCTCATGTAGTACATGAATTACGTTCACGTAAACGTACATAATTTAATATTATGTAGTTAATGGAGTTTGAGACTCATTAGTGGTACGTAAACCGAGTTCACATAAACGTACTCGAACTGAGTTAACTAAATTGTAAAATTGTAAAAATTTCAGGTAGTTTGTAAACTACACGCAAACGTATTTGAACTGAGTTCACGTAAATGTACTTAAACTAAGTTCACATAAATGTACTTGAACTGAGTTCACGTACATTGTAAAATTGTAAAAATCCCAAGTAGTACGTGAACTGAGTTTACGTAAACGTACTTGAACTAAGTTCATGTAAACACACTTGAACTAAATTTACGTAAACGTACTTGAACTGAGTTCACATATCAGTATTGCATAATCCTAAATTTTTTATGTCCCTTTTTTATGTTGATGAAGATGAGTATGAAGATGAAGATTGAGAGAGGTTAGGATTTTGAAGATGAAAATGAATGAGATTAAAGTTAAAAATTCAATAAATAGGTAAGAGTATTTTAGATAATTTATTTTATTTATAAAATATGAGGGGTGTGGATAGTAAAGTGACGGTAACATTTTTGTAAAATAAATACCAACCCAACATGCAAGCATATCTGCCCTGCTCATGATCCATTTTTCTATGGGATGATTGCTCATCCCACCCCCTATATTTACTACAATATGGAAAATACAATCTCGGATTACGCTTCTCGTAGTGCATTTACACTTGTTTTTAACTTTCGGAACCTAGCATCTGGTAAAACAGAGCATTTCTAGGAGGGTGGGGCGATGAACAATTTCCTTTTTATGGACTATGCAGAAGGGGCCAATACAGGTAGGGGTGGACAAAAAAACTGAACTGGTTTACAGAACTAAACCGGTTCAAAAAAATTAAAAACTAAACTTTATTTTAAAATCGGTTTTTTTAACCGACCTGATTTTAGAAAATATAGGTGCATTGTAACCATAATTTAGTTTTAAATTTTAATTCTACCAAAACCTCAAAATCTCAAAACCCTAAAATCAGAATCAGAATCCTAAAATTGAAATGAAGCTTATGGCCGCCGCTGCAAATAGAAAAACCATCTCTTCTCTCTTCGCACATCAATTCATCGCCCTTTGTCTTCTCTCTTCGCGCAACAATTCATCGCCCTCTGTCTTCTCTCTTCGCACAATGATTCATTGCACTTCGTCTTCTCTCTACGTGAGTCTATGCCCTTTGTCGCCCTCCGTCTTCCGTTGTTTCCTTGTAGGTATTCATCCACCTCCGCTTTCGCTGTTTCACCATTTTGGTTCATCTTCATTATTTTGCTTGATGATTTTGCTTGTCTGATAAACTTTTGAGCCGAGTTCATGCTTTTTCCATGCATTTTATTTCTACCATGATTAGTACTTTACTTATTATTGTTTTGCTGTATTTTTTTTAAAGTTTTGTGTAATTTGGCTTTTGTTTATCTATGTATTTTTAAAGTTGTAAATTGATAATTGCTTAAACTTTATATTCATGTGTGCTGAGTTTTTTTATCTGTATTTGTATTCATGCTTGTTGATTTCTTTTATCTGCATCTGTATAATCAATAACATTGGTTTTGTTCTGCTATGAGTTAGGAATAGGTTCTTTATAATACATTTGTACTTTTCAAGGTTGGTGTTGTTTGCAATTTCTTTTTGTTGATTCTTTTATAAATATGGCTTTTGATTCTTTTTGTTTGCAATACATTTGTGTGTTCATATGATTGGAAGTTTATATACGATTCTCCCTACATCGAGTGTTTAAAATTAATAGTCATACCTAAAAATCAATATTAAGATATATATAGTTTATAGAATAAGTTCAAACTATAGGATGAATGTTGAATTCATTTGTTTGTTGGGCTTCTTTATTTAGCGAATTTGTAGTTGGCCCATGATTTTGATGTGCCAATTTGCTGCTACAACAACAAAACAAAAATGAAAACATTAATGGCATGCAGATATATTGCAAAAAGAAAATCCATGTGTGTCTCTTGTGTTTGTGCACTTGTGTGACCTAATACAAGTGAGGCACATTAAAAATATAAAATATGTTATATATCCTGAATCTGAATCAATGTTGATAGCTTGGTTTTCTGTTGTGTCAGGGAAAAAAAACACCCGTTTTTCCTTGTTAGCAATCTCTATGGATCATTATATGTATAAAATTACACATTCATAATAATAGCAAGAAAAGGTGAAAAACAAGTTAAACACAAGATTGATTATTACACTAAATGGAGAAGAATTTGTGTCTAAGTGAATAATCTAATTAACAAACTTTGGTATTATGTTGGTATTAAAGCTACTGTAATAATGTAGCATGAAATAAAGTTGTTAGTTGAAGTGATGAGTATGATAACACTATATAGAAAGTGTGAATGTAACTGATATTATACTAAGTATTATTAATATACATATTTATATTTATAAATGATACAACATAACTAAAAATGCAAGTCCGTAATTATGCAATTAATAGGTTATACGTAAATTTCATTGTTAATCCTCCATAAAGTTGATTTTTTTCTTCTTCTTAAATTGCATGAATGTTTGCTTCCCTTAATCTAAATTTAATTTCTATGATAAAAAAAAAAAGAGTAAAAGTCCTTACTGATCATTGAGAAAAACATGAAAACCTATTTCTGAAAAATCAAAGTATCAATTTAATCCTCACAAAATTGATACAAATTTAATCTGACTTTTAACCATTTTAACATGTTGTAAAATGTAATTTCTCTATAGGTGCTCAATAAATCTAGAGCTATTTCCTCCCTTGAATTGGGGTATTTGATATATATAAAATTATAAATCTAGTAAAATTTAGTAACTTATATTTGTATAGTTTCCATATTACAATACAACTACCTATTGAGATTGTGTGGTAGTGTAGGGAATACGTGGCTGGTTGCTGCATATAATTGGTTTAATCAACAAATTAAAGTCAATTTTAATTAATTTGTAAAAATCTCCAAAATTGATTTTAGGTAGTATGATTGTCGTTTGCTTATTCTATTTGAGAGCTATTCAGCATAAATGGCTAACGTTATGTAGTTGTAATGTATCTATCAATACCATGAATAGAAAAATAAGTTAATTGTTAAAGAAAAACAAGTTAGACACAAATTCTTCTCCATACAAATTACAAATGTAATACTGTGAGTTTGTATAACTATATTTATAAATTGGATAGTTTATGTTTGTATAGCGGTGTGTTGAACATTATGAATAGAAATAGATATATACTCATTATTATGCTGGTTTTAGTTTGGTTCTCATTTTGTTGATGAAAGTTGTTTAGTTTAGTTTATGTTATTGTTTTTGTTTCAATAAATGATTAAAAGTAGACTTTCTAATCATATTTATTTTAAAAAATGTCGTCAATAGGTGATTACGTGGACTCTCCATTAATGGAGAATGAAGAACATATTGCTACCACTTTGGTTGCCCCTTCTGGTGAAGTTATATCAGCTCTTCTTCCACCATCTAAGCTTAAAAATCGATCGCAAGCATAGAATCACTTTACTGAAGTGCCTAAATCAAATCATATGGCCAAATGTCATTATTGTGGAAACTTGATTAAATTCAAGAATAGGACAAGTGCTATGACTATGCATCTGAAAAGATGTAAGGAGCATCCTTATAGTCAAGAACACAAAAGACAAAAAACACAAAATGAGGAATTAGGTGTTGTCTCTTCACCTCATTCAATGTTTGACCAAGAGGCATGTCGATTGAAGCTTGTGAAGATGTTTGTGGGAGCAGAGCTTCCTTTTCAATTTGTGGAGAATGTGTTTTTTCGAAACTTTGTGAATGTCTTACAACCACAATTTGATATTCCATCTCGCTCTACATTAAGGCGTGCTATTTGGTCACTTTTTGATGCGTAGAGAGAAAGATTTAAAATTTTCATCTCAAAACATTGTGGAAGGGTTTATCTTACGACTGACACAAGGACTTCTATCCAAAATCTAAGCTACATAAGTCTAACTGCACATTTTATTGATAAAAAATGGAATTTGCATAAGAGAATCTTGAATTTTTGTCAAATCACAAGCCATACAAGAGAGTTCATGGCTAAGGAAGTCGAGACATGTTTAAATGCTTGGGAGTTGAAACGTGTCTTTAGCGTAACAGTAGATAATGCATCGTCTAACGACGCCGTAATTAAATTTATAAAGAAGTGGATGAATGCAAGGAATTGTTTGCTCTTGAACGAAGAATATATCTATATGCGGTGTTGTGCACATATCTTGCATTTGATTGTAAAGGAAGGTTTAAAAGATGAGGATATTTCTATCACAAGAATCCGGAAAACAGTCAAGTATGTGAGATCGTCTCCTTCAAGATTGGCAAAGTTTAAGGGATGCGTTGACAGGGAGAAAATTTCTTATAAAGGTCTCACATGTCTAGATGTGGAAACTAGATGGAATTCTACATATTTGATGTTAGTAATGGCTGTGAAGTATAAAAAAGCCTTTGATTTGTTAGAAATTGTCGATGCTAAGTATGTCAAAGAACTATCTAAGGATAAAGGCCCTGGAGTACCTCTATCCAAGGATTGAGACTTTGCTAATACGGTGCTTCCCTTTTTGAAGATTTTCTATGACTCTACTATGCGTATTTATGGCTCTTCATATGTTACTAGTAACATATATATGAAGGAGGTATTTGCTATTGGAAGGAAGATTCGATTATTAAGTGAGCACAATGATGCAAGCATAAAGTCGATGGAGATTAGTATGAAGAGTAAATATGACAAGTATTGGGACAACGATGATGGAATAAACGTGATGTTATTGATTGTTGTTGTATTGGACCCAACTTGCAAATTTGGATATGTAAACTACGTTCTTGATTATTTTTTTGAAGTAGATGGTGAGACATTGAACACGAAATTGTCATCTTCCTTGAAATCAATTTATCGAGAATATGAAGGAAGGGAGGAAGGTTCTCAAAGTATGGGAGAATCACAACCAGAGGAAGATGATAATGATATACATGGTATAGGTTTCTACAAAAAATCAATTGGACAAAGAATTGGTCCAAAGTCTGAGCTTGATAAATACCTTGCTTTGATAAATACAAAGAATTGGTCCAAAAATCAATTGTGAACCTTATTTTGTCGAGTTTGACATTCTGAATTGGTGGAAAGTCAACTCAACTAGATTCTCCATCCTTTCAAGTGTTGCTCGTGAGGTGTTGGCCATCCTTGTGTCTACTATAGCATCAGAGTCTTCTTTCAGCATTAGAGGAAGGGTGTTGGATCCTCATCGTAGTAATCTTACACCTACGATAGCAGAAGTGCTTGTTTGCACTCAAGATTGGCTAAAAGGATCTCCTTTCTCAAATTTATTTGATGAGGTCCTTGAAGAACTTGAAACCTTTGAGAAAGGTATGTTACAATATTTTTAGTTCTACAAACTTTGTATTGTATTTTAAATTTTTTGAAATATAACGAAATACTCTTTTTTGCAGAGATAATTTCTCTAACGCTCTACGCATCAGCATCTGTTAGTGTCATTAGTCTTGACGATTAAAGACATTTGTTTCTATTTTGTTTAGCTTCATTATATTTGAAGTAAAATTGTTGAAGTAAATAGATTATTTGAGTTTAGGGATCATACTTTTAGAATATTGAGGAATTTGTTTTTGTTCACCTTTTAGTTACATGTGTGTTGGCAAAGATTTTTAGAAAATTCATTAGCCTATTAAGGTTTGGTGATGTGCTGAGACTGATTGATCAACATTACCCTAATTAGACATTATTGTTTCTGATTAATTCTAATTTTATTTTCTAGGAAGGCTTAATATGTATCTAATTCTGTTTCTAATTAATTATGATTGATCAACATTGTTGTGCCAATGCAACGCTTAATATGTATCTGGAAAGGCAGCATGTGAATTCTGATTGATCAACATTGCTCCACATGCTGCTAGTCAATGAATTAAATAGGAAAAGTCTAGGAATTAAATAGCGCGGTTCAATTTAATACAAAAGCAGTTCAGTTTGATACAAGTAAAAATAAATTAAAACCAGTTCAGTTCGGTTTGGGGTGTTAAACTGGTTCACTGGTTTATAGAACCAGTTCGGTTCGATTTTACAAATAGTAAACCGGTTTGGTTCGGTTTTTTCCGAACTAAAAACTAGTTCGGTTCGATTCAGTTCGGTTTTCAAGCATAACTGAATTTTGCCCACCCCTTGGAGGGTTAAAAAGTCCAACTCGTCCCGCCAACAAAGACGGCTTTCACAAGGTCAAAGTCCAGCAATCCCCACAGATTCAGAAATAAAACTCACAAGTTGAGCAAGGTTAAACCAGAAATAAAACTCACAATTTATTCACAAGTTGATACATTTTTATGTTTCATCAAAATTAAAATTACTGCAAAGGCTATAACTTGCTCACTACTTACAATTACCAAGAGCTTGTAATTCCATATAGTTCTAATACCTAGTTTTATAACACTATATAAAAAACCTCAAACTATAGTTTTCAATGCCAAGCACAAGCTGGAGCATCAAAGTTAGGGTACACAATAAATGCAATGGACAAAGGAGCTATATATATTGGAGATCTTACATTACTGTGCACTGGATTCAATGTTATAATATCTCCTTCATTTGTTAACTTGAGTGGAATTCCATTCAGCACCATGGTTTGGCTTCTGAGGTTACCATATTTTGGAGTTAAGTGATACTCTTCTCTAAATGTTACCTCTGACCCTTTTGTTCCAACCCAAGAAAATGTTTTCTTGAGGTTATGAATGAATGAATTCCTTTCTTTATGAATGCTTTTGGTCACTTCACTTGCTTTTACACTTACAGGGTTTTTGACATTGAGTATGAAGTGAGTTTGATTGCTTATGTTGATCACAAGTAATGTTACACCAGCCTGTAGAATGAACTTGATAAGAATTTGAATAAAAAGAATTGCTAGCAAGTTAAGCCTGAAATTGAACGAACCTGAAAATTCAATAATTTCAAACTTTCACGATCAATCAAAATTCCATGTAGTTTCAAAAAACATCAAGTTATAGAAATCTTTATCATTGGGGAATTCTTAACGGATAGGTATGTAGTGTTTAAATATTTAAGTAATAAATGGGAATGGAGATGACTTATTTCAGTTTAACAATTGAAAATTGTTAGAATGCAGTTTGCCCTAACTTTGGATCGCCTTTATTGTAGTCTCTAACACCTAATTGTATTGGGTGTGAAGGGATATATTTAGTCCCGCGTCATCTAGAGATATAAGGAGTGCTTATAAGACTTCTATAGCCCTCACCTTACTGGCCAATTTTATGGGCTTGATTTAGACTCTAAGCCAAAATTCTAAGATAGTATCAAAGCTTAGTTCTAGATTTAATGTTTGGCCACCATCATTCTCCACACTGTAGGCCCATAGCTCTAGGCGTGAGGGGGTATGTTGGAAAGTTACCTTAATTGCAGTATCTTTGGGCTGCCTTTATTGAAACATCCAACACCTTACTTAACCTTAATTGTACTCCCACATCAACCTGAGATATGATAAGTTTTTTGTGATAATATGATTATATGATCACTGGTTACTGGTTCCCTTTCTTGATGCTCATAATCCTAAACACATGGACTTGGACTTCTTTTATAAGAGAGAGTGTACTCAATAAGCAACTGCAGGTTTTGCATGTGGAAGCCACTACTTAGATATTCCATGTGCCGAAATCCTAACCAAGGCTCTCTCTGCCACCAAATTTGAAGCTATGAGGTCCAAACTTAGTGTGTGTATCTATCATCTTTTCATTACTCCTTGAGCTTGTGTGGAACTACTAGAGTATATTTACTCGGGTTTATAGTTGTATTTATTCTCTACTGTACCTGATCTATTCTTAGTTTCAACACCCGTAGCTAACAGAACAGTATTGACTTAAAAAAAACTAACTGAACCGTATTCAGTTAGTAAAAGTTTGTATTTATAAGCTTAACAACTTTATTATATCATCAAAATTTAGCACAAGCAGTGCCAAGAATAGTGTGCAAAATTACATGCAGAGGATGAACCCAATTTAAACAGTTAACAATCCAAAAGCAAAATCTCCCCCAGCCGCTAGAGAAACACCGGAACTGCAAGCTAGACCAATCACCAACCACTACTTAAAAACAAATCAGCAAACCCCAAAGACAACCTTTGTGCTTATCCAACTCCAAAGTTTCAATTGGATGATCTCTACTATCTTCTGTGCATAAAGTTTCAATTTGATGACCTCCACAATCTTCTGTGCATATCCAGCTCTATGGACATAAAAAAAAAAACTGATTCCACAACCACCAAATAGCTCAAACAATCGCAAATCAAATCACCTGCCATGCTTCCCTAACGATGTGACATTGGGTAGTAACCCCTGAAACTGCTGGAAATTATTTCTGCAGTCATTATGCTAAACGGACATAATTTCTAACCAACGTCGACATAACCACCATACTTGAACAAACCTGGGACATTCAGAGAACAAATGGGTAACTGTCTCAACTGCACCCTGACGCCCGACACACCTCCACTCGGACGGTGGCAGCAAACTTTTATCTACAAGATTTTCCTTTCAGGGCACTCTATTCAACGCCAATCGCCAAACAAAACAAGACACCTTTGATGTAACCAGCTTGTTCCAAATTTCTAAAAAGAAAGAATCTCTACAAGGAAGACCATCATGAATAATCACAGAATATATTCCTCCTTTTTCATGCTTCCATACAGTATTTTCAAATTTCCACCATGGTAGATTTTGTGACAACTGCCATAGAATGCAACACTTATAATATCCGTCATAGACCTCAACACCATGTTTATATGGCAGATTTTTGGCTTGCCGCCATACTCCGCCATTGGTAACACTGCTTCCATATCCATCTATCTCTAACCCCTTGTTACACAACCATGTTAACTTCCCGCTGAAACAATTCCATCCTCCATTACCACATCCACGCCCGCTGTCCCTCGATCCACTCCCCCATCTCCTTCACAAATGCATTAGGAGAGTTTGAAACCAATAATAGCCTACTAAATATTGAGGCCGACAAACCAACAACAACACAACTATCATACCAGAATGTACGATATTGTATATACTAAGAGTTATAACTACAAAGATTTCTGAATACCCTAGCTATTGTAATCAAATAATAATATACACCACCAAAGAATCAATCCACAGTTATCCTATTTACATTATTATTTCTAACAAAGTAACAAACGATGTTAAGCTTTGTATGATATCATGTAAGCTTAAATTTTTCAATAATTGGTCATGAATCATCAAACATCGTATATATTATATATATAAGAATGAAAACTGAACTCGTTATGTTCCAAACGAGTTTGAACTAAATTAGCATACTTACTCTGTCTTTTGAACAATGGGCATAAGTGCGTAAAAAGGGTGAAGAAATATCACTCGAAACTGCAAGAACCTTCCTTCCCATCAGCCGATGCCACAAAAGTGCACTGTTTGCAAGACCAGAATCTTGGATCAGAAATGTTAAACAATGATATATTAATTGTTAGAATAAATGAAATATCTTATAATACTTGATATTAGTTAGCCTATATTGAATTATTTCATAGGATGCATTTCTTATCTTAGAGTATCACTTAAGATTAGTTTCCATATAATTATTTGTTTTAGGATTTGGAGTCCTTTTTGGATAAATAGCTTAATTATGCACTTATGATATAAAAGCTTATGTATAAACTATTTCTACAGCAACAGATAAATAATGTCAAACTATTTTCATATAAGTTATAAGTTGTTTTCATAATCTATCTTGGAGAACTTATGAAAATAAGCTGAAACCAGCTTATGGACATTTCATAAGTTATTTCTATATTTTCTTTCATACAGTCTCACAAGTACTTATGCTAGTAGGTAAACTCAAATAAGTCAAACCAAAATAGAGATTGGTGCTTAATCTTATGTATCAAGTTGTTAACAATCATATTTCAAAAGTATTTATCCACTCGCTTCTTATTTTATCTAAAACTCATAAACTTCAATACTATAAATCCTCAAGTAATTTTCGAGAAAATAAAAGCATATCGAAATATCTATTCAATATATTTTTTATTTCTGTAACCTTGAATTTTTACTTGCCTGTAGTAGTCAGGATTAGGAGTGAAAGTGGAGGTATTGAGAAGGCCATAGTTCCCTCCAATTAAAGTCTGCCTGCAATAAACTTTAGTGTTGTAGCTGGATGCCATTCCAAGTTGATCTAAGTACCTACAAGTCGTTTAAATTTCAAATTCTCGGTTAAACAATAAAAAGATAAGAAATTTCTTCCTTTAGCAACTAAAACATAAAAAGGGGAAAAGAAAATGATGGAAGGAATGGACGAAGTATATTACCAAAAGCTATTCAGAAAAGTGTTGGAAACAAAACGACCGCCACTGTTGTAAGCTCCACCAGCTTCTCCTACCCATGCAGAAGTCCAAGGACCATATTTTTGAATGGTTTCTGCAAGATTGCTGAAAGTTGTTTCCACCTTGCTCAAGCGCTTGGGATCTAAAATCTTCCCTTCAAGATGACTGTCACTACCTGAAAAAGGGATATTAACTCAGAAAGATATTGCGGGCAGCAGACATTAGTATATACAATAGTATTTTGCTAGCAACTGAACAAAATATATCATCTTTTGATACAAGTTTAAATGAGTAAATCATCAATTTTGTCCTTGATTGTACACACTCTCTCATACTTTGTCCCCAAAGTAAAAGAAATTAATAAGTAGTCCTTAACAGTTTTCATATCCATCTCGTTAGTCCCTATGCACTGTTAGTCCTTAGCATTTGTCATATCCATCCCGTTGCTCCCTAATGTTCATTGTAACTGATGCTATTCCACTACTATCTATAAAAACTTGGAATTGAAGCAAAAGAAAAGATAGCTAGACATTTTAAAATATTAAATAGAACTTTGTGAGTGACAAACAAACCTGGGCCCAAATTATATAGATGATGAGTCAGAACATTGATTATGCCTGAACCGGAAACCTGAAGAAGCTTATCATACCATTCCTTTTCATAAAATCCTCCAGGTGCTACAAGTGAGGGTTTGAACCTAGAGTTCTCGTATAACACATCAAGAATTCGTTTAAAGTTTATCAAGTCTTTCCCATACTGCACAACGCCAACACATGCACCAATACCCGTACCACTCAACTCGTTGCCTACAACAAACATATACAATAATAATGTCAAGTTAAACATTAACGAAAATAACAAACTATGTCTCTGTCTGTTTGTTGAAAAAATAAGTCCTACATCAAGTAAAACAGAGAAGACTAAAATGTTTATAAGCAAAGTGCAGTGAAGTCCAATTAGTTTCGACATTTTGGACTAAGGACCGCATAAGCTTTAACCCAATGTTGTCAAATAGAGACTATTGCGGCACTATAGGGTAGCAGAATTTAAACAAATTGTTATTGTTTTGTAATACGCTATTTAATATTAAATGTTGTTTAATAGCAGCTACAACGGCGTTATACCACTATAGCATAGTAGAATTCAAGCAAACCACTATTTTCTGCAACCTGTGATTGACAACACTACTTTGACCCCCAAAGATCATGGCATTAACACTCCACTAATTGGCCATGTGCTAAAAAATCCAATACATGAATCAAATTAACAAATTACTCTGTTTCATACCAAGTTCCCACGAGTCAATCTGGTATCCTTTTGAAACAGTGTACTTTATAAAATCATAAGCATTTGTTGGGTCCCATTCTCCTTCCCAAACATTATGACTAATCTGGTGCTTCCCACGGAGCGCATTCAAACCAAATGTCACAATGGCCCTGCAAGTATCAAACTTCAATTAAGTTACAAATTACAATTACCACAGGTAATCATCGTTTTGATATGACATCCAAATTCTTTGTTTCAGCATGAATTTACACTTTAAAACTGTTATAATAATGCAGGATAGAAGTCAATAATAACTAATGAACTTCAATAACAAAATAAATAAATAAATCACCTAAAGTGTTTAATTATAAGTGAGAAAGGAGTAAATTGAAACTATCCTTTTATTTGGATAGTTATTCAGTGATGCAGACAGAGAGCCTATTATACAACCAAGAAAAGGGTGCATAACTGCATTCCCTTTAGCAGCCACAGTGAAAACTAAACTTTGTTATATATATCCTAATTAAATGCCAATAATTTTTCATACTTTTTGATTCGGTTTTAAAGAAGGGAGAGTGAGGGAGGCGGTGATATGATAATAATAATAATAATAACAAATGTAATGTAGAAATTCTCACCCCGTCTGATTGAATAAATGATTCAGCTCATCCCACCTTTTCATGTGTAAACATCCCTTTGAAAATCCAAACAATCCACCTTTCATCTTTTGAAATGGATGACAAGGATACTTCAAACTTCCAACATCATATACTACCTGGTCTTGCAAAGAACCTCCAAGTCTTATCCTTAATGGTCTGAGGGCTATCAGAAAACCATATCAAAAGATTAACATTATGATTAATACGTTGTAACTTCATGAAGCCACAGTAATAACAACAACCTATGATGCACCAACGCAAACACAAATACTAGACACGGCATATTATAATGTAAGTAAACAAAAGTGGTTGAATGTAACCACATGTGTCAGTGATATCAGTATTGGACGCACACACCTTCAATTTGAAATGTCGGTGCTACATTGACAATAGCACTAACAATAATAACACCATCAGACTAACTGATTTTCAAAATCATATGTATTTAAGTAATTTAAGCTCACACACCTTGGATTGCCTTGGCAAGGAAAGGATGAGACAAGTCCTGAAAAAATTAATCCATATTGAATTGAACAATGACTAAAACTGGTTAATTTCTTTCTAGGGAAATATAAATTCTCAAGAGTGTTCATTTCATATATTTTATACAAATGATATCCGAAATACTAACCAAATTTGCAACAGATGAATATCCCCAAGAGCAATGGTCGTAGTCACACTTATCATGAGGCCACCAATCAATAGTGGCACAAATAAAGTTATCACCTGTTTCAGCTTTTGTTAGAGCTCCATTTACTAGTAGTGAACCATGTAAAATATCTTTACTTAACGTAACTTGAAGAGAAGCCAAAAAGAGAAACAATGCAAGGTGGAATCCCATGAGTGAACCAATTGCTTGAAGCAGCATCCAAGGCCAACACAACTAATCCAAATTAACTGCAGTAATAGATAAAAGTTAATTTACAGAAAACAAAATCAAGTTTTACAGTATAGTAGAGTTATGATATTATGACTCCAAAATCGACACAAACAATTGACAACAAAATGGTTGGTCAACCGAGTTCAAATATCCGGTTAACTATGTTAAGTCAATGGTTAATGTCTTAATGAATATAACATATGACGAAACTCATAAACCATTCACTAAATGTCATTAACCACAGATATGAATATAATTTAACCGCAATTCCAAATGTTCAGTTACATTTATATTTAAGCACCGGGAAGTCATGGTTAATCACATTCAGCGGATGGTTAACGAGTATCGACAACTGTTATATCCATTAACCATTTACTGAATGTAATTAATGACGTATTTGAACTGCAATAACAAACTATTTTGTTTTCATTTTTTCGATATTGATTTTGTGTATCAAATTATCATTTCCTTTTACAGTAATACACATAATGATAAGTCCTGAAAATAAAAATAAGTAAATGAATATTATGATTGCCTGACTTTCCTGAAAAGGAAAGTGAGAGTACTCAGTGCTTACAACAGAAAATTAATAATGAATCCTAACTTATGATCTTAAAAATTGATAATGTCATTTTTTAAGTTAACATTAGTAGGTGACGATGGTAAGAGCAACACTGAGATTCTATGATGGTATGTCCATGTCATGATCAATACTCATCACCATGACATAGTAATTATAGTCATAAATTGATTAGGTAATGAGTATCCTAAACTTCACTGTACCAAAACTCAACAACAAAAATAAAGGCTACTTAACAGTTTCTATAGATTTTGAGGATCATGAAAGTTAAACTTCAAAGTCAGAGTTTCAAACATGTCCATAATCACATGCTTATTAGTATTAAATACATCCAAATCAGACAGATCTAATATGAGCACAAAACTTGTTGGAGACACTAACCAATCATCATCATTTTATTTTTTTAATATTTTCAATCTTGAAGACACAGAAACAAGATATAGAAGCAAAACATAGAATAATAGGTTGAATTCAAAGCCAGTCAAAAAACCACACCCACTATCAATTAAAAAAAATCTTAGAAACATGTAGAAAATAATTAAAAAAAGCTCCAAACATACATATAAAAATGGATTTAATTGATATAAAAATAAATTTTTTTTCACTGTCAATTAAAATCATTGAACCACTTAAAATCTGTCAGACTTGTACAAAATAATTAATAAAAAAAAAAGGCTTCAAACAAACAAATATAAAAATAGATTTAATTGATATTCAGCAATGTAAAATTACGCAATCATACAATCATAACCGTTGAATTACTAAAAATACTTTTAACTTTTAATCATGTCTATATCTATGGTGATTTGTGATTGGATGACTTGGTGCATCAAAATCAGTATAGTAAAAAAAAGTATGTGAAAGAGAGAAAATGAAAGATCTGAATGAGACATGTAACAATTTATTGATGAGAATAATAATAAGAAATGAAAAAAGGGAAGTGGATTTTGACCTGGCAACACTCCTTGTTTTGCTAAAAAAAAACTAGAGGTTTCAGCTAAAGAAGAACCGAGAAGAGAAAGAGTGAGAGAGAAAGGTCAAAAGGGATTGCTTGATTGCATTGATGAGTATATTGTGAATAATGAGTAACGGTGGTTTAAATCAGTTTAACTACTCACTCTTCTGCTAGATGGAGAGTAAAAAAGAAAAAGGTGCTTCTCTTTATTCTCTGCCTTTCGGTGTCTTAAGCAGAGGTTTTTTATTTTTTATTTTTTATTTATTTTTATTTATATAAATTTTCTTTTAACAATTGAGTAATCATTTCAATTTCAACTATTTGGTTTTCACATAGGTTTGAAGGTTTGATGTACGATGTACAAATGAATTTGACTCTAACAAAATAAGATGATTAAAATAATTTGACTCTACCATCAATTTATTAAAAGGAAAAGGTAAAGAACTGTTTTTGTTTAAAATAATTGTCCTTCAAGATTCGTTTCAGGTCAATTAAACAAAGGATTAAATCAATAAGTGTAACAATTTTACACTACATTATTAGTCTCTATATATAACATGTTCTTGAAAATTTATTTATCCCTTTTTATAAAACTTCATTTGAATTTTTAACTGCATTAATTACTCTTTTTATTAACTTAATTTTAAATTTTTTTTTACAATAAATAATAAATATTATGATAAAAGTCCTAATTAAATCTCTCTCTTGAAAGACAAACATGTAAAAACAATAACGTTATTAATAAATTTAATATTATTATCAATTTTCTTAATTCATGTGATTGGATCAAAGAGTCTTATATATAAAGACGAAGATGACAAATTTGTGTTTGTTAATTATTGTCTATTAATTAATTAAATAATAATAATAATAAATAACACATAGTAGGACTCTGTTTGATTATTTATGCACATGACAAACAATTTTACACCGCACTAAACAATTTTATATGTTGCATTGTATTTCACATGAGAGAGAGGATTAGAGGCAAGAGAGCCATTAGAGTGTATATAGAGATAAAAGGGAGATAGAAGAGAGGGAAAAAGTAGAGAGTAGAGAAAGATACGGGGGAATTAGGAGAGATAGATTAAGAGAGATAAAATATAAGAGTAGAGAAACATAATAAGAAGGGGAAGAGAGAGGCAAGAAATAAATAAAGAATGATGATAGTATATGAGTTAGTATAGAGAAGAGGAGGAGAGAAACATGAGAGAGTAGATAGAGATAATAAATTTATAGTAGAAAATAAAAATGATATTTTGGTATTTTTGATAGCTTGTATTCAAGAAAAAAAAAAGTTGTAGCATAGTTTAGTAAGGACAAGAATTCTTGTTTTTGTCAAATTCCTTGCTATTTGTTTGTTCAATCATCTAATCATTTTTTAAATCAAAAGCATCCGTAATAAATTAAGGTTACAAGGAAAAATTAAAATGACACTAACTCCACTTATTTAGTCTTTGGTAAAAAGAAATTAAATTCATAGGTTGCGATAGTTATAAAATAGTTTAGATCTTTATGAAAGATGAAGTGAAAGAATGTGTTCAACTTCTCCCTCTAACAAAAATTAAGAATTAATTAGTAACATTGACTATTTTAAAAAAAATTGCATGTTACACCTTCAATCGCGCTAGTATCATTAGAGAAAAACAAATATAAACTTTTTATAAATATTCATTGAATCTTAAGATCTTCCTAACTTTAAGTTAAATATCATCATCTCACTCTAAATTTAATCAACAATAACAAATAAAATGATACTCGTTTTGGAACAAAATTTATATGCTAAAAGGATCAACAAATGGAGCATTTAAAACTATATAAATATAATAAATACTCTTTAAATTATATATTATTCAAAATTACTTTTCTTTAATATGTAGGTGTGATTTTAGTCGTTGAATGTATGGTGTGATGTAACTATAATCCTTTTATGTATGAAAATTAAAATCACATCTTCAAACATTTTTTTGTTACTAATCTTATAAACAAAATAAAAATAGAATAAAATAAAAATAAAAACAAAATTGACTAGTTAAAAACACATTTGAAGAGGTTTCTTATCATTATTACAACTACAATGCATTTTTCTAAGGTATTGTTTTTAGTTAGCATGAATATTGGAATTAAAAGATATTATTTATACTCACTATTAATTATAAGAACTTTTTTTCACAAAAACTAATAATAATTCATGTTTCGTAATGTAGCATTAATATATTCCATTGTAATTGTCACAATCCGAAAACTAAACATTGTGACCGACGCACAAACTATACTCCTAGCCTGACAAGTCTATCACCTAATTTAACAATTAAGCAATTAAATAGTTTTAAATAACTATTTAGAAAATATATTAAATTCTTCTCGAAATTTCGTTAGAGTATCCTCTGTAACTTTAACGTTCTCAAACTTATAAAATTCTTGTTTAAACGTTTAACTTGGTCATAATTCAAAGAGTATGATCTAAATATTTAATATATTTCACAAAAAGCTTTCTATACTGAAAATAACTGCAAAATACATCACGACTCAATAAACTTCACAAATGGCCCTCGATCAAAGAGGCCTACTAAAAAATAATTGAGACTTGAATCTACTAACAACTTGCTACTCAGCTCCCTGAGAAACTAAAGAAAAAAAATGAACAACATGAAGGGGAAAGTCACAACGACTTAGTGAGGAGATAATAATCACCACCAGCTAGAAGAGAAACACAAAAAGACACAAATAATTATTTTATAATCTTGTGGAAATTATGTTAAACAATGATATCTAAAATATAGATAATTTTCAAGTAATGTATACACATGATAAAATTATTAAACTTATAATTTAACCATTTAGGTAGAAATATTTAAAATGCAATTCATATAGAAGTGAAATTAAAATGAGCAACCTCAAAAATATCATAAAAAAATCAAACAAGTAAAAACATAAATTTTTGGGAACCAAGAGGCAACTATATCTCAGTGATAGTTCTCTCTTCATAAGAGTGGCATTTCCCATAGGGGAGACTGTATCTAACAAATAGCTCTCTCCTCTATATCGTGCAATGCATCATCACACATCAATTACGGAGCTTACATCTTGTTGATAGTCCTCTCCTCCTACGAATAACATCTCTCATAGAAGCGACTCTATCTAACAGGTAACTCTCTCTAATCAAAATGATTTAACTAGGTGCACCTACTGCCGTTAACGATTTCATAATTATAACAACAATTTTCAAAACATGTACTTAAAATCATCTTTCATTCCATCGTAACTCGTGGAAAACATACTCAATTGTATAACAATTCAATATTTAAATACTTTATAACTCATAATTAAATCAAACTACTAACATATTATATAACAAAGACCATGAACATAAATAAATGATGAAATCGAGAAAAAGTCAAATACTATGTTCCCCAATTTTTTAAATAAATACTTTAACATAGAAAACGAGTAAAATAATAATTATAGCATAATAAAAAATATGATAATGATCGTCATCTACTCACGTGGAGAATTACCTAAGTTTATTCTTCAACAACTCTCAAAGTAGCAAACAGGACCTCAGCTAACAAATCTGAGTATAGAAAATATTTTCAAGACTTTAGAAAAATTATTCTAAAGTTTAGCTAACTCTAGCAAACCATAAAAATCTACTCTAAACATACAAAACTACATTTTTTGCTAGAGATTCATTATTAGCATTAAAGTTGTGTATTACCTCAAAGAGTCTCAATAATTAACTTTCAAGAAATGGGTGCCCTTCTCCTTTCTTAGAGCACAAATCATAACCCAAAATCCTAATCCAAAATCCTAACCAAGAGCATTTGTAGTAGTATGAGAAGTTATGCTTTTAGATATGTTAATTTATTTTTAAGGATTGAGGGTTTATACGTGCAATTTGTGTTGTGGAGTGATAAGAAGTAAGGAGAAAAAGAAGAGAAAAATAAAAAATGGGGGAGGTTGATGTTGGTGTAGGCGGGAGAAGAAGGATGAGGGAAAATGTGAGGTGGAGTTTTTTTTCTTCTTTCTTTTATTTATTTATTTATTATTGATACATATATATATATATTAAATGAAACAATGTGTTTCAGTAATGTCTTTAAGTTATAGTTTAATTGATAAATATTGATATTATTAAATTGAATTTCTTATCTTAAATTTTTAATCCAAAACTTAGACCTTATAATTGTATGAATTAATTATGATAAAATTTACTATAATTTTTAAGATCAATATATATTCTATTGTGATGTATATAGTAAAGTAGCGGCCAATAATTTGCGTTAAGCAACTTTTTTTTAATTAACAACTACATAAACATGAAGATGAGATATAATATTGTATTCGATTATAATTTTTATATATTACAATAAAATAACATTTTTCTAATGATAGGTTGCGATATAGTAAACTTACCGACAGTAGAAATAAAACAGTGATAATAAAAAAGTAACGTAGGATTAATAGTATTTTATTCAAATCAAATTATATGGGGTAATGCATATATCTTTATTAGGGCTGAACATATATGATGGACCCGCCCACTCCCACTGCCGCCCAACCTGCAATGGGTGAGATGAATTGGACGGATTGGATTAGGTCCAATAGCTCAGACGGATAGTATTAGAGGATTAAAAAATGTAGGTGCAGACGGGTTTAGATTATAAATTTTAGATTGTTGGTGACCGACCCACCCATATATAGTTTATAGTATTTATTATAATAATAATAATAATAATAATAATAATTATTATTATTATTTTTATTATTCTTATTATTATTATCTTTATTATTATCATTATTATTATTATTATTATTATTATCATTATTATTATATTTTTAAGTGTTGGACTGGATTCTTACCAAGCCTAATTTGATCAAACCCAATAAAATAATTCGACCCTAATTTCAACACTCAGACTCACTTACAATCCCACAACCACAATCCTTATTTGATTCTCTCATCAGTCATTGTCTTGAACCCTAATTATCTCATCGCACACACAAAGCTCAACACTCAAGTCACACCAATTAACCCTAATCCTGTCAAGTCTCAACATCGACCAATGTCCACTCCAGGTTATCACTTATTATCTCTTATTTCTTCGCTCTCTAATTTTTCGTTCTAAACTTTTTAATCTAGTGTTTAAAATTTTTGTTTTTTCGTCTCTGTCTTTTTAAATTTGTTAATGTTGTTCTAATCTATTTCACCATCATTCTTATTTTGGTATTAGGGTTTTTATTTCTTTTTATCATGATTAGGGTTTTGATTTAACTATTTTTTTGTTTATGATTTTTCAAGAGTTTGATTTTTTTTTTGCATGTTGTTTTATGCATTAGGATTTTGATTTAACTTTTTTTTGTCGTTGCATGATTAGGGTTATGCTTTCAACTCTTTTTTTTTTCATCTTTGTTATAAATCTCTAATTCAGTTTGATGGTTTGAGATTGTTATTAAAAAAATTATATTTATTTACTTTTTTTTAACTTTTGATTCAGTTTGATGGTTATGATTGTTCTAAACTTTTCAATCTCGTGTTTAAAAACAACATTTTGTTTTTTGTTGTTGTTGTTTTAAATCTGTTAATGTTGTTCTAATATATTTTAGACTCATTCTTATTTTTGTATTAGGTTTTTTATTTCTTTTTATCATGGTCAGCGTTATGGTTTAGCTATTGTTTCTGCTTCTGGATTTTTTATATTCTTATTTTTTTGCATGTTGTTTTATGTATTAGGATTTTGATTTTATTTTATTTTTTGCATGATTAGGGTTGTATTTTCATCTCGTTTTTTTTGTCACCTTTGTTATGAATCTTCCGATTCAGTTTGATGGTTTAGGATTATTGTTAAAAAAATTATATTTATTTACTCTTTTTATCTACTTATTTTTATTTGATTAGGGTTGTGCTTTCATCGCTTTTTATCTCTACGACTCTGCCTATTGGGTTGCAAAAATTTATCTCTATATTTTTACAGATTTGAGAGGTAAAATATATTAGTATATTTATTTATTTTTGTTAGTTTTTAGATTTGTTGATATTATTTCAAATAACTAATTTTATTTTGTTGTTGTTGTTTTTTTTGTTTCATATTCTTTTATTTATATTATGTTTATGTTATAATACTTGTTGGATTTTTTTATTTATTTATAATATTTTCGCTGCATAATGATAACTAATAATTTTCAACCATTGTTGTTGATGTTCTTGGCTTGTGGCTGAGAAAGATCGACCAACGAGACAGTACTAAGAAAAGGGTTGTAAATATTGCCTCGAAATATACTTGTGTGACTCTTGAACTCACGACACATCTTACCTCAACTACCACCTTACCAAAAGTACCAAAAAGTCTATTGTTGTATTTGATGATCCCATCCAAACTATTCTTACATTTCCTGTCATAGGAGAATTTGGTTTGGTTTCAAAAAGTAGTAAATTTGACCTTCAAGCTTGTTGTAGGGTATTGTCTATTTTTGGTTTGTTTTGGATGGACAACCATTCAAAGTTGTCGAAGGTGAAAGATTTAAACACATGTTGAGAACATTGCAACCACAATTTACAATACCATCTAGGCGAACTATAGCTAGGGATAGTTTCAGTTGTTTTTGGAGAAAAAAGCAAGGTTGAAAGCTTTTTTTAAGTTTGTTTGCAATTGGATAGCTCTTACAACATATTGTTGGATTTCAATCCAAAATCTTAACTACTTGACCCTTACGACACACTTTGTTGATAATGATTGGAATTATCAACAAAGGATAATTAATTTCATAGTAATCCCAAATCATAGGGGTGATACAGTTGGTAAGAAGATTGAAGAGGTATTAAAGGATTGAGGGATTCATAATGTGTCAACTATAACCGTTGATAATGCATCATCCAATAATGTAGTTGTTTCTTTTTTGAAAAAAAAAGAAGATAAATAATATAGATGGTTTAATGGGGGATGGGGAACACTTCCACATGAGGTGTGCAACTCATATTCTGAATTTAGTTGTAACTAATGACTTAAAAGATTTTTTTTAGCAATCTCTAGCATTAGAAATGTTGTTAGATTTGTAAAATCTTCACCTCATAGGGCTTCCAAGTTTAAGGAATGTGTTCAATTAACTAGAATATCTTGTAAAAAATTGCTATCTCTTGATGTTTCACCTCGTTGGAACTTAACCTACTTGACACTTGAGGTTGTGGAGAAGTTTCAAGTAGCTTTTGGGAAGGTTGAGGTTGAGGAGTCAAGTTATAGAGCGTTTGCAACTTTTTTGAAGTTATTTTATGAGACAATTAGAGTATTTTCCCCCTTAAAACATGAGAGTATACATGTAGCTTTTCACCAATTGTCTGCAATCTATTGTGAGCTGCAAAATGCACCTTTAAATTTGAACATCATTTTTGCAAGTGTTGTTGTGTTTATGTTAGCAAAGTATGATAAGTATTAGGGTAATATTACAAACATTAATAAGTTGTTGTATTTTAGGGTAATTTCAAGATATGTATGCAACTAAATCAGAGGTGGCTGCTGAATTGATCACATAAATTGAAGAAGATTTCATTAAAATGTACAATTGGTATAAAAAAAAGTCTATGACAAAAATAATAATTCACCACAACTAACTCCCATGGTTGTTGACAATGCTTCCCATGATAAAACCTTTGTTGTTGCTGCCCATAATTCATATATGGCTAGAGTATAAGCTTTTGAAGACCATTTGAAAGGGAAAGACTCCATTGACAAAAAAATTTGCTTGAGGGATATTATGCTAGTAAGTGTGTGAAGATGAGTAAAAAGTTTGATATTCTTGCTTGGTGGAAACATATTGCAACTCAATACTTAATCTTATCTCTTACAGCCAAAGATATTCTGGCAAAACCGGTGTCTACAGTTGCTTTTTTGAAAGTGCTTTTAGCACTGATGGGAGGGTCAAAGGCTTAAATCTTAGTGAGGATGTTGTTCTTTCTGAAGAAATTATTAAAGATAAAATTATTTATTTGTCTTTTAACTGTTTGAATTTTCTAATATATTTATATGATCATAATATAGTTTAATGTTTATTATTTTGTTAATTATTTCAGAGTTTCAGGAAATATCCTTGGGAAACGCAACTACTATAGTTGGCTCATCATCAACCCACCTAGTTGTGGTTGAATAAAATGATTCTATGTCATATTTCTTTTTATTATTAATAATTTGAAATGATTTTGTCAATCTTATGTTAGTACTAATTAATTATGCCAATTTTTTTTTTCCAGATATGAACTTTTTTGAAGTCACAAAAACTTAACACAAATATTGACTTGGTTCTATGACAATATCAACACAAGTTTTTTGAGAATGGTATAAACTATTGTTTTGTATGATAAGTTACTATTGTTATATCTTATTATTATTATTATTTTATCTGCCCATTTGAGTTTATCAATTTATGTTAGATTAGTTTAATTGTGTATGGACCAAACTGCTAAATGCCAACAATTGTTAGTAACCAAAATTGTTAGTAACCATAACTACAAGTATTACTTTGCTAGCAAACTAAATTGTCTGTTATGGATGTATGTTGTAAGACCCATAATTTTAAATTACACCGTTTGTATTTTGGGTATGGAACTCGGAGGCTTTTTAGCCAAGTTATTAATATTTTGTGAGCTTAAATGTCCAAAAAGATATTTTGATGCCCGATTAGAATTACTCGTCGATAAATAAATTAAATTAACTGTGGTGAATCTTTTACGAAGAATTTAATGCGTTATGGGTGAAATGGTAATTTTAATAAATATCTAGATTTGAAGATATTTGTTAAAAGTAATTAATATATATAAATATATATATATGTTTGTTTGGAAGGAAAAGGGAAAAAAGAAAATGTAAAGGAAAAAGAATGGAAATATAAGAAAAGAAAGAAAAGAAAATAGAAGGAAGGGAAATTAGAAGAAAGGAAAACCAAAGGAAAATAGAAAAGCATTTTCTCTCTCCCTGTCTCGCATTCATCTCCCTCCCTCTCTTTTTGTCCATTTTCGTTACTTCTTTTTGCTCAAGAGTAGAAACCCAGGGATTGTGGGTGAGTAAGAACAAATTTCTCAGCTTCATACTTCCTCTTTGTTTCGAAAACGAAGAAAAACGGTGTTAGGGATTTCGAAACTGTCAAACACAAACCTTCCCGTTTCATCTAGATCTAAGCCTCCTTTCAAGAAGTGATAGAAGGGAAGGTTGTTAACCTCTGTGCTACGGTGCTAGTGGACCAAATTTGGAAGCGGTGTTGCGAGCGGAGATTTTATCGGATCTGCTCGCAGTACTGAAATCGCACGTTAGAGTTATTGTTCAGGTAAGGGCTCCTTCCAAACTTTTAGGTTGCATTTAGGGTCTTACCTGTGGTTGTGTGGAAAAGAATTTTATTAGGGTTGGAGTTGATTTGGAGAAAATGAATTTAACCCATTTATGTATGATTTTGAGTAAATGAAATTTGTGTGTTTGAGTGGTATGTTGTGATGATTTGTCGTGTTCATGATTAATGCTTGTGAGATTTGATATGTTTATGATTGTATTTTGTGGAGAAATGAATTGATGTGTTTTGGATTGAATTGGATAATATGTGTGAGTTTGTTTTGTGTGAAATTTGAAAACCATTAGAGTTAAACGAGTATTAAGAATGGGGAATCTCTTAATGTCTCGTTTACTTAATGTGTGTTGTGAAAATTGTTTAAGTTAAATGAGCATTAAGAATGGGGAATCTCTTAATGTCTTGCTTACTTAATGTTTGTTGTGAAAATCGTTTAAGTTAAAGGAATATTAAAAATGGGGAATCTTTTAATATTGCATTTACTTAATGATTGTAGTGGATAGAGTCAAGGTGATGCCATGTGATTTGTTGGTTCATCTTGTCCGTTTGGGATTGTCGAGTCAAGGTGATGCCATGTGATTTGTTGGTTCATCTTGTTTGTGTTGGGATTGTCGAGTCAAGGTGATGCCATGTGATTTGTTGGTTCATCTTGTCTGTGTTGGGATTGTCGAGTCAAGGTGATGCCATGTGATTTGTTGGTTCATCTTGTCTGTGTTGGGATTGTCGAGTCAAGGTGATGCCATGTGATTTGTTGGTTCATCTTGTCTGTGTTGGGATTGTTGAGTCAAGGTGATGCCATGTGATTTGTTGGTTCATCTTGTCTGTGATGGGATTGTCGTGTCAAGGTGGTGCCATGTGATTTGTTGGTTCATCTTGTCTGTGTGGGTATTGCGTTGTAACCGTTAAGCGGTATGTTTTGAAATTGTGTGTAAGTGTGTTGATTCAAGTTTATTATTGAGTATTTGAACTTGAGATGTCATTGTGATTGTGTTGATTTTACTAAGAGTTATGTTTTGGAATTGTGTGAAAGCATGTTTGATTGCAAAACTATTTCGAAAACCCAATTGTCGTGGTGTTTGTGTGGAAATTGCTAAGTGTTAAGATTTGGAGTTGTGTTTGAATGTGATTGAGTTAGTTTATGTAATTTTGGAAGAATTGATAGGGGAATTGATTTACCCAATCAATTTGGTAATGTGTTTTTTTCAAAGGCATTACAGGGGCTCTGTCTTTCAGGAAATCGATTTGCCCAACCGATTGGCTCAGTATAAATTCTCATTTTGAGTTAGATAATCGATTGCTCAATGGTTTTATCAATGTTTTGGCTAGATATGCATTACTTGATGGATTGAGAACTTTATTTTGATTCCATTTTCATTTGGTAAGCATTATATGAACTTTTAGCATATGGAAAAACCCTTTCAAGGTGCATGCTTAGTGGAAAGGTTATTTGTGCATTTAAAATCTTAAATGTTATGTGTTAAATGTTAATTTCGGTTGGTGACCCTTTACAACTATTGTGGAAATCTGGGCTTTGCCCTCAGATGGGAGCCAGGACAATTCTACTGGTCTGTACCCTACGGATGGGAATGTGGATGGGAACGCTTGATTGGAGCTATGTTAGGAGGATCTTACGGGGCGCGTGGAGATCACTCAGGGTGTATAGTTTTTGGTAGAATGATCAGATTAGGTTGACATAGAGGGAACATATGTCTTTATTTTGGATTGCGTTTACTTTAAATTGGAGAATTGTATCTTTACTAATATTGTCAGCATGACATCTTAGGTTAATGGATTCCATGTATCACTGGCTGTTGTGTAAATCTTTTGGGTTCATATTTTGAGGAACTTTTCCGCTGCTTATTAATTATAATGACTTAATTATTTATCCAAAGGTGTTTTCTTATTTGTTTCTCTGTTTTATTTTAATATCTTTTAAAAAAAAAAATTTCACCCTCGCTTGAAAATCGGGGTGTTACATATGTGACCATATATTAGCATTTCTATTATAAGCAAGAACCCAAGTTTAATTTCTTATTCTTATATAATTACTTTTCTATTTCCCAACAACTAATGTATGATATTCCAAGATTGATTTTTCTGCAAGTCATAGAAGAATAAGTTTTTTTATCATATGTATGTTACCTTTTATCTTAAGTCAATTTTAAACGATTATAATTTTATTCTTAATAAAATTAAAGTATTGATCATGAATATTGGTTCTCTAGGTTGCTGGAATTCTTGCAGATTGCTTGGTGTTAAATCTTTATTTAACATTAGCTAAGTTAGTAGCAGCAATTTATATTATTTTGAACATTGTACCTGGATATGTCAACTTAACTTCGTAGTTTGACTTTGTTGTTGATATGTTGATTGCATATTTTTTTAATTCAAACTAGGCTGCTATACATGAAATTAAGCTAAAGTTAATTTGACATTATCAAATTTGGAATTTTTTAATATTGATTGGAAATAAGAAATTGAATTATTTTTCCTATGGCACGCATCAACAACATATTTTTACAATGGTTATTGAATACTAATTTTTGCTCTAATTTTTTAGGTTGGCAATGTGAACAAATTGGAAACATATTGATATTTGTATTGTCACAAAGTCAATTGAAACTATCAATATTTTTTAAGAAGTGTGTATTAATATTAACTTTATCTATAATTTGAATTTGAAAGTGTGTATTAATATTAGACTTTATCTATAACTTGAATTTGACTGAGTTGCTGTTGAAAAACTAAGTTGTTGTAAGCTATTGGACTTGAAAAACAATGACTGTGTAAAACTTGTAGTTGTATTGTATGTTATGTAATTGAAGTTTATTTTTACTATTTGTAAATATAATTTATAAATATGTTTTCATCTCAATTATAAATTGGTCAAGTATATATCAATGTTGAGATTCATATGTTGAGGCAAAATCCCAAATTAATATTTTGATATAAACAAACAAATGTTAATTAAATAATCTAATTATGATCCTAAATAATGTGTTAATTTAACTTGTGATTTTGAGTGTAATAATCTAAGATAGATACTAAGCAATGAAAGCAAAAACACTTTAAAGAAAAAGAAAAAAATGAACAAAACTGAACCAAAAACGTTCTTGATAAGTTCTGGAAAACCAAGAACATTCTCCACATTTTTTCATTTTCATCAAGCAAGATCAAATCAGTTGTTAATGCAAGGAAAACTCCTGCAAATTACGGACGCATTTCCAATTCATCTATAAGGAATATACATCTTTCATATGAGCTAAAGAAACACTCCAAAATATCAAAGATTAAAAGGCACGACTCAAAGCAAAAGTGACAAATGATCATTCTCCAACATCGTAACATTAGTCTCCAGAATGATAAACATTCTCCAACATGTTTCAATTAATCTACAACATGCATACATCATTCTCCATTATGTTAAACAATTTTCTCAAGAATGATAACATCATTATCCAGTATGTTTACATCAATCCCATAATGATAAAATCATTCTACAACATATTGACAATCATTCTCCAACATAAGAACATTATTCTCCAGCTTGTTTTGCACAAATCAAAAGTCAGTCTTAATCTAAATACATTAAGCACATCTCTGAGATGTTTGCGTGCATAAACAAAGATTATCACAGTCAAGAATGAGAAGCTGCATATCAGATATTATTATCACAAAAGTAAAAACGTAGAATGTTCAAGTCAAGAACATTCATGGTTCAAAAAGTATGGTCTTTGGTCAAGTCTGACACATGACAACTGGGCACCTTTTCAATGGTCATAATAGCTCTCGTCAACTTCCTTGAAGCCTATAAAAGGAACCCCAAGCTCAAGGAAGAAGTAGAACTTCAAGTGCTAAGAAAATCCATCACTTACATACACTCACATACTTGAAAGCTTCTCAATTGCAAACAAAAGAATAAGTTTTGTTTTCCTTTTCATATATCAAAATCATACTGCTAATTTCTTTTATCAAGAATCTATTCTCAAACACGAGTTGAGCATACCCAATTTCTACCAATATCTTTAAATCATTAGTGTAAACTCAAGACCATAAGGGTTGTTTATAGTTTGAGTAGTTTTGTAGAAAATCCATTTATGGTTAAAAGGTAAATTGTAAAATCCTCTCTAAAGATTGATAAGTGACCTTTTGAAGTCTTTATGAGTGGAAAGGAATTGTTGTTATAGATCAAGGTTGATTTGAACAAAACTGTGTAAAATGAAGAACGTTGTAAAACCAAGAACGTTCTCTGTTTGAAAACTTAGTGGAAAATCTCACAGTTGTGAGAAATAGACGTAACCCGAGTTGGATGAGTCAAAATGTATCATTGTGCGATATCTCTTCTTTTATCTCTATTTACTTTCAGTCATTAAATTATCAAATTAAATAGATAAGCTAAACTGTTGAGTTTAACTAACCAAGAGCGTATCCGTTTTCTGTTTTTTAGAACAAAGAATGTTCTCTGTTTTCACAACCAAGATCAATCTTGAGTTACTTTCTTAAGTTTTTAACATAAAATTTTAAATAGGTGAATTTACAATTCAAACTCCCTTCCTTATAAATTGACATTGCTACTTCATTATAGACATGCTTGCAGCTCAATTCAAAATTGGTTAAGTATATATTAATGTTGCTTCAATAGTTATTTTTATCTATAACATCTAAAAATTAGAGTTCTAGAATGATCATTATAAAAGAAAATTGGGAAAAAATTGTTCAACTTTAAACAAAAAGTTAAAATAGTTAAATAAATACAATTTTAAAAAAAGTAAAAACAAATAAAAATGACTTTTTAATTAAAAAATGACTTAAAAATGAATGAGAAAAAATAAATTGACCAAAACAAATGTTATTAGGTCAAAAAACTAATTTGTCCAAAAAAATAAACCCCTGAAAACCCATAAAATGTTGTAGAATTTTTTTTCTCTCATGATATATATTTGGACTTCCAAATTAACCGTTTAAGAAAATAAATAATTATATCCAAAGTATATAAATTAGTTAAAAATTAAAAATTTAGTGTTTTAAAATCAATTATAAATTGAATGTAGTTTGATTTATAAATTGGTTATTTGGTACAACTCTAAGTATGTAGCTAAATTATACATATGAGATAAAAGTCTTTCATTAGAATTTTTACATTTTAATTATTTGATTGGTATTATGACATTCAAAAGTGTCATCTCTAATCTAATACCTTTTTCTCTAAAATTTTCCATCTAAAACTCGTCATTTAGTGTTTGGTTCAATGGTTGCAATTTTGAGTCACTTTTGAAATATTTTCTCTATAATTTTTTATCTAAAAATTATTATTTAGTGTTTTATTCAATGGTTACAAGTTGAGAGTCACTTTTGAAATATCGTCTGTATTTTTAAATTGTTCAATAATTGCTTTGATATATTTTATATTTTTGTTTTCAACACTTTATATAATTTTTGTCAATTACTTTATAAACAAAAATGGATCTACAAACTTATTTTAAAGACTAAATTGATGATTTTTATATACTTTGAAGACTAAATTAGAAAGAATAATAATTTAGAGGCTCAACTTTTTCTTTTAAGAACTTAACAGTTAAACATACACACACAAATATGCTTGTAATTGTCATATAATAAGTTGTACTAACGACTAGAAACTAAATTGATAATTTATCATGACAAATTATTTTTAGATACTCACTCATCCAATCCAATGTACACTTTGGTGATGCAATGAGAAGAAATATAAAAAAAAATGTGTTAGAATAAATGTTTTGAAAATTTGACCCGTTTGAAAATCATTTTTGATTTATTCTAAGTTATTATTATTGAGTCATTTAGTTAAGTTGGATGGAACTTGCGGAGGAGGAGGATGTTGGTTGATTCTCACATAACACACTATTGGAGAAGCTGTGAATTAAATATTCTAGCCAAAATTAGTCATAAATCAATCAAATAATTGTAGCTTAAATGGATCATAGTTTTCAAAGCAAGCCGAAGAGACAAAAACTTAAAGATATGTCTCAATCTTCTGTTGCACTATCCCTCCGCTGCATTCTCTTTAGCAATTTTATCTTTTATTTTATTTTTTTATTTTAGAAAAAATGATAAATTTCATGATAATTAATTTACATAATTGTGAAAGAAGTTTCAAATTTAAATTTGAGACAAGACATCCAACCTAACAATATCAACATTTATCGATTAACATAAGGTTTAATGATAACAAATTATCTCTTTACTCATATTATTTTCTTTGATCTTATCATAGTTATAGTCAATAGTTTGTGATTGCACTATAGTGAAACACATTGGAAATGTTCAATTAAAATTGTACTATTCACATTTTAAATTCGAATTTTAAATTTAAAAATAATTAAAATTTGAGCTAAACATTCGGTCCAAATGTATGCAACAACTGCAATCATCCCAAATTCTTCATCCACATCTTATAATTTCTCTCTCATCTTTTTTTTCTCATGTTACTCACAATCTATGCTAGGATTTTAGAGTTAAAAATGATTAAAATTTGATTTTAAAATTTAAATCATCAAATGTCCTGATTGCAATACAATCAACTACAACCAATCTAAATTCCTCATCCACATCTTATAATTTTTCCCTCATCTTTTCTCTCTCATATCACTCCAAAAAATTATAAATTTCTCAGATTTCCTAAAAGTATTATTATCTCAATTAAAGAATCATTGCTCATTGTATTTTAAAATTGAAAGACGCAAGTTTCTCTACAACATTTTTCTTTGAGTCTATAGTCATTAAGTCTAATAAAAATGTATTTTAGTATTTTTCTTTCTAGTCTATAGTCATTAATTCTAATAAAAATGTATTTTAGTAGTAATTTTTTAATTTTTATGCTTTGAAATCTTAAATTGTTAGGTTGGAATGGTTTGAAATTTTGACAGGCTGTCTCTCTCATATCTCGTGTTGATAGTTTGTCTAGGTAGGTTCCAGTCACGTTTGTAAACCAAAGTGAACAATCATGATACAATTAATTATTTCATCCTATAGTTTTTATAAGTGATAATTGAATTCTAATTTGATCAATAAAATTTATTGTATTTGATTCACAATATAGACTAAATACATTTAGTTGTGTTGGACTAAATTATAACTCAATTGTCTTTTATACAAAAGACTAACGCTAATATTTTTTTTCATTTTAAAAATTTTCATAGTTTATAATATGTTTCCTCTAATCTGAATTCTCATTTTAAAAGATAAAGTAGATAATATATGTTACTATATTATTTATGGATTAGATTAGTCAACATGGCAGTATCAAATTTAATATGAATACACCTATGAGAATTATATATGTAAACAAGAAATACACTTTGTATCAAACCCTAAGAGAGAATAATATATTGTTCACGAATATACTAAAAAAATCCATAACTCTAGTTGTCTCCTCTTCTGTTATAGGTGCATCTTCTTTGGGAAATTGGCCTCCCGGATCTAGGCCCATTTACTCCACCCTAAGTCTTTGTGGTGCTTTAGTAGTTTTAGGGCTGACTAGGTGTGCATCCATTTCCACGGTCGTTCCACATATCTTAGGGATGACTAGGTGCATAGACACACCATTTGGTCTGGGTGACTGGATGCACGAGCGCCACTATGTCACCCGTATAGAGATTAGTTGTTTGAGCTGAGTGCCACACTTTTCTATGTATTGAGCTGCATCCACTTGAAATTTAATGGACTGAATCCGAACACTCTTATCTTGGGTCGTTGTTGGTCTCCTCTGTTTTGGATACTTCATCAAGTCCATAAAGCGGCCAAACCTTTAGAGCGTAAGTGTTTTTCTTGTTGTTCGAGGTTCTTTCTAGCTTCTTCCCATTCCCAAGCATATCAAAGTGGAAGAGTTCATCAATCTCTCGTTCTCCTACTCTTGGATCTTCAAATCTTTAAGTGTTGTGGAATGGAAAATTCCACAAGCCTTTTGCTATTGGACTCGTCACATCTTTAGGTGTGATCAAGTTGAGGAGTCCATATGTCTTACGTTCTTAGATTCTTCAGATATGCAAGTGTGGTCCAGTAAAGGAGTCAACAAGTCTTATTGATATTGTTGCAACAAGTGTATTGAATCGTTACAAGTAATAATAAAAACGGTAATACCGAGTGTTAAACTCAAGGATTGCATATTACTATCGAATTATATTTAATTACTAAAATTGAACAAAAAGTTCTCAAATTGATAAAAATAATATTTAAAATTAACAACAACAATAAAATTGATCCTTTAAAATAAGGAAAATGTCATGGATGGATTTCACTTCAAATCCAACCTTGGTGTCTAATTTGATCCTAGTTATTGAATTCCTTTATTGAATTATTATCGAGTTCTCTTTATTATTTTTGCCCAAATGTCTTAATGACGTAACCTTTAATTCCAAAGTAACCTATAATTCGTTAGTGGATTTAAGATTAGACACCAAGGTTTAGTTACTCATGATAGAGAAAGAAAAAATAGAGATTAGAAAAGAATTACAAGAAATATTCATGAATGATTCTTGATAAAACTGCTCCAATAGTGTTAGAAACGGTCGTCTTTGAGTTTCTCTGTTAGCGCACAAGTCTCTCAACTTCCCAATAGTCAAAGAAAGATCCCTAAAAAGTGAGAAAAACGTGTTTTAATACATTCAACATTGTGTTACGCGCCCCAGGCGCATGATTTTCGCTCTGGGCGTGCCCTAACAGTTTCCCCAGTGCGGAAATGCGCCCCAAGCGCAACTGTTGAGCTTCAGGTGCACAACTTCTTATCTTTGAAGTTTTCTGCATTTTGCTCCTATTTGGAGTTTGAATTAAGTTCTGGTGTCTTCATGAAAGTTGTAGCTATGGAGCGTAGCTTTAATCTGAACTTGGTTTGACTCATATTAAACATCTACAACTCCATATATGGCTAACATAATCCACATAGGTCATGTTGATTTCTCACTAGCACTACATTAAAACAAAGTAACAATGGAAAACTATGAAAATTCTCTACTTAATCAAGGAAATAAGAACATAAACATTTCATTAAATCAAAGAACTAAAATCAACAAAATATATCAAATAATTTCTTAAATTAACTAATGAATAAAAGATAAATAAGACTAAAAACAATTAAAAATATGCATATGATGAAGAGTTATCACAACCCCAAATTTAATCTATTGCTTGTCCCCAAGCAACAATTAATTTCAGATTGGGTACAGTTAAAAGCAAACTTAAACTCAATTTATCAAATCAAATCAAACTCAATTTTTAAAGTTCAAGCTGTTACAAAACATTCATCATGCTTCATGGTTGCTTACAAAAAACAACACAATTTGTACACTTTAGCATTTATTCATCCAGTTCAACTCTCTCTTCACACAACCTCACCAAAATTTATCTCAAGTGTTTAGCAAGGGTTATGAATTTATCACTCAAATCCTTGAACATGCATCACGCTACAATAGACTTAAAAAATTTCTAGTTAGCAATCACAATGCAACAAACACATACACTTTTGGAGGACTTTCGGGTTGTAATGGACTTAAGTAAAGGTATGACATTTTGGGATAGTAGACTATACTACTTAGAGTTAGACATACATTATCAAATTATTCTCCCTCTTTTATTCTTTTTTTCTCTCTCCATATTTTATGGTGGACATTCTCAACCATTGACAAAAGAGCTAACAAAATGTTATTTATCAATGTACTAACACTATATTTTTTTCTTTTTCTTTTTTGTTTTGTTTTGATTTTTTTTTTTAATCTTTTTGTGAGAATCAGCATCCCAAACTTAAAAGGTTGATATCCCATAAGCAACCCCAAACTTAGAACTTTATCAAGATGATAATTTTTTTTCTACCTAACTCCAAGTAAGGTAATTTAGTTAAAATCAGCTCTTTGGCTTGTAATGTGGCTAGTAACCGAAATAAAAGGGCAAGGCTCAAAGGGGCTACCAAAGGATAAAATTGACATAGGGTATTTAGAAAGACTCAAACGACCAAACAAAATTGCCTCAATGTATGCATAAATTGCAAGTGATGCAAGTTAGAAATAGTGCAAGTTCTGAAGAGATAACACATGTCTCACAACTAGGATAATAAGAAAGAGTATGAACTATCTAAATGATGACAAATATTCCACTACTAAATTTATTTAGTTTTTTTTTTTTTAAAAAAAAATGGCAAGTAAGAGTTCGGCAACCAAGGAGTAATCAATATTGCATGCATTAGTGAAATTTATCGAATTAAGCAATGATATGAGCAAAAAAATAGAGTTTAAATTTCAAAATCTGAAACACATAGTTTAAGACTAGCTTCAAGTTGTTAAAAATTCTTCATCATAGTGCATGTTTACACATAATTAAAAAGAAACAAATTCAAATAAAAAAAAAATAAGATTGCAAAAATAAAAGTTACTTATACCTGCGGGTTACCTCCCACGAAGCGATTCTTTAAAGTCATTAGCTTGACGCCTCAACCATTCTCAAGGTGTGTTATATAACACAAAGAACACATAATCTTTCTCATGAAGGGGTACATATTTCAAGTGAGGTGGAAATTGCTTGAGTTCAACCAGTGGTGTCTCTTTCTTTTTTTCTACATATTCGTCTTCATTCCATTTCAACCCCTCCCATGTAGAATGGAAGCGGGGGGAGTGGTATAGTGATGCTTCTATCATGAATAAAACATCTTTTACTCTTGGATCTTCACTATCTTTAACAATATCTTGGGGTAGGCATAACACTCTTTTTAATGGAAGAATGGGTCCTTGATATTCAACTTCTTCATCGACTATCGAATTGAAAATCTCAATTCGGTTGCACCCTTCTCTTTCATTTGAATGCTCTATGGCTTTTAGAATATTGAATGTAACTGTTTCCTTATTTACCTTAAAGGTCAAGGGGATATCATTGTCTTCCTCCATGTCTAGTACCACAAAATCCATTGGGAAAATGAACTTATCTACTTTGACCAACACATCTTCCACAACCCCATATGGGTGTTTCATTGAACGATTTACAAATTGTAACATCAGTTGTGTGTATTTGACTCTTCCAATGCCTAACCTTTTGTATATGGAAAGGAGCATAAGGTTCACACTAGCCCCAAGATCACACAGAGCTTTCCCAAAAGGTCTATCCCCATTAGCACAAGGAATATAGAAGCTTCCACGATCCTTGAGCTTAGGTGGTAGCTTCCTCTGTAGAATAGCACTACACTCTTCAGTAAGCATCATTGTTTCAATACCAATTTTTATTTTCTTTCACAGAATCTCCTTCATGAACTTGGCGTATGTCGGCATCTCCTCTAGTGCTTCTGCAAAAGGATGTTAATTTGCAATTTTTTAAAAATATCAAGAAATTTAACGAATTGTTTTTCAATTTCTTCCTTTTTTAATATTTGAGGAAACATAAGTAAAATTTTTGGTTTTGGCAGTGTCTCCTTTTTTTGTACCACATGTTTTTCTTCCTTTTCAAGAGCAATGTGCTCCTCAACTAGTGTTCGGGTGACCATTTCTTCCGAGTGGGTTGAAGCTGAAGTGCTTCCATTCTATTTGGCTTTAAGTGGTACTTGTTCAGTTACCTTGCCACTCCTCGTTGTCACTACATTAAAATTATGTCGTGGATTCGGAGTTGTGTCGCTAGGCAAATTTCTAGGCGCTTTTTGTGCCATTTGTTGAGAAAGTTGACCCTATTGGGTCTCCAAATTCTTTATTGATGCAAAGTGGTTTTTCTAGATGGCTTTTGACTCTTCAATGAAATAACTTGTGCTTGTTACTAACTTCTCAATAGCACTCTCCCAAACATCTTTTCAAGGCGAAGCTTGATTTGCTTGAGCTCCTTGTTAACCTTGAGATCCACCCTGTTGATATCTCCAAGAAAAACTTAGATGATTTCTCCAACGAGGGTTGTATATACTAGAGTAAGGAATTTTCTGCTTCCCGTTAATACCCACAAAATTCACCTCTTTTAGTTCTTCTATATTATTTTCATCTGGTGCTTCACAAGCTCCATTTTTATGTGTTCCCCCACAAAAGTCACAACCAATATGTTTCAATAATTTGACAAGGGCCACTTGGGGTTGTATATTTAGAGCTGCCATCCCCTTCTTTATCTCAGCGGCGATAACAGTTTCTATCTGTTTTAAGAGTAGCCTGCCTTGAGCCAACCCAACATCCATAACATTTAATTCCAATATACCACTTGTTGACCCACCACCTCTGTCATACAACATCATTTGTTCATTTGATGCCATGATCTCGATAATTTTGTGTGCTTTTGATGTGGTCTTGTAATTCAAAGAACCCTCTAATGTAGCATCCAACATAATTTTAGTGTTAGGCCCAAACCATTATAGAATATTTGCATCTGGTCAGTGTCGTCATAACCATGATTGGGGCATCCTGCTAGTAAACTCTTGAACCTCCTGTAAGTGTCACAAAGAGATTCTCCTTCTTCTGTTGGTAACTGGAAATCTCTTTCCTCTTTTTAACGAACACAACTGGGGGAAAATATTTTTCGAAGAACTTATCTTCAAGGTCATCCCATGTGGTGATGATACTAGCAGGAAAGGAATTAAACCGTTCCTTAGCATTATCTTTCAATGACAATGGAAATAATCTCAATCTCTTGCCTTCTTTAGAATAACCATCCACTTTAAATGTTTCACATAATTCAAAGAAGTTCGTGAGGTATCTATTGGCCTCTTCATTATGTTTACTGGAAAAATGAATCTCCTTCAACTCTCGGTATAGAGCACGTCTCACTTCAAACTTGTTGACTAAAACTAGTGGGTTATGGATAACCAATCCAACACGATTTCTATTTCGATTCCCATACTCGTCGAGGGTGCATTTAGGTGGTGGTGGATCGGTCATTTCCACAGTTATGAAGAATTCCCCGAAATCCTCTTCTTTTATTACTAATTGTCTTTCTCTTTGTCTCCTTTCTCGAACGTCCTTTCAATTTGCTTTCGCAGTTTTTTCGATTTCTGGATCAAAGAAATGTTCGGCTGAGGACTGACCTCACTTACAAGGTTAGACAAATTGTGAGTAATGAACAATAATAAAATAAAAAAAAAATAAATAATTAAGTAAAAATAAAATATTTTTGAAACAAATTTTTTTTTCAAGGTTAAAAATAAAATAAAAGTAAAAATTTTACAGCAGAGCAAAAAATTTTAATTCAGTAAATAAGTTAAATTCAATAGTGATGTGGTAATCCCCGACAACGACACCAAAAATTTGATAGCGTTTCAACAAGTTTACTGAATCGTTGTAAATAATAATTAAAATGATAATACCCAGTGTCGAACTCAAGGATTGCGTTTTACTATCGAATTATATTTAATTACTAAAATTGAACAAAAAGTTTCCAAATTGATTGAGATACTATCTAAAATTAACAACATTAATAAAGTTGATCCTTTATAACAAGAAAAATATCAGGGATGAGTTTCACTTCGAATCCAACCTTGGTGTCTAATTTGATCCTAGTTATTGAATTCCTTTATTGAATTATTACCAAATTCTCTTTAATATTCTTGCCCTAATGTCTTAGTGACAAAACCTTTAATTCCAAAGTAACCCCTAATTCTTTAGTGGATTTAAGATTATAATTAATCCTTACCGTACATAAATTCTCTTGTTAAACTATTGCTTTTGCAACTAATTTAATTGGTTTCATGACCTACATCTATCCCTAGACTACAAATTCATGAATTTATCATCTCAAGCATTCGTAAAGTCTACTTCCATTTCAAAATATGAATTGTAGTACAGTTTAATGTTGATCAAGAAGTAAAAAGCATTTAGCACAAAGATGTGAGAAATAATTCAATAAACTCATTCATATAACTAAAAATCAAATTTGAAAATAAGGGTTTCATCTTGTTACACTCGTCCCTAACAAATAGGGTTTGATTATGCATGACAAAGATATAAAAGATAGATATTAGAGAATAATTACAAGAAAGTTTCATGAATGATTCTTGATAAAACTACTCCAATGGTGTTATAAACGGTCATCTTTGAGTTTCTCTATTAGGGGACAAGTCGTCCAACTTCTCAATAGTAAAAAAGATCCCTAAAAAAATGAGAAAAGGCCTTTTTTTTATAGATTCAACAACATGTTACGCACCCCAGGCGCGCCCTGACAGTTTCCCCAGTATGGAAATGTGCCCTAGGCGCAACTGTTGCTCTTTAAGGGCACACCTTTTTATGTTTGAAGTTTTCTGCATTTTGCTCATCTTTCAAGTCTGAATTAGGTTTCGATGTACTCATGAAAGTTGCAACTATGAACCTTAGCTTTCATTTTCACTTTGTTGGACTCCAATGGGACATCTACAACTCCAGATATGGCTGAAGTACTCCATATAGATCATGTTGATTTCTCACCTAAATTCAACACTGCACTAAAACAAAGTAACAACGCTAAACTACAAAAATTCTCTACTTAATCAAGGAAATAAGAACATAAACATTTAATTAAATCAAAGAACTAAAATCAACACAATATATCAAATAAGTTCTTAAATTAACTAATGAATAAAAGATAAATAATACTAAAAACAATGAAAAATATTCATATAATGAAGAGTTATCACTTATGTTCTTGGATTCTTCGCATCTTTAAGTGTGGCTGAGTGGAAAAGCTCACAATTATTTTACTCTTGTATTCTTCACATCTTCAACTATGATTGAGTGGAAGAGTCCACAAGTCATCTACTCTTGGATTCTTCACATATTTTTGCGTGATCAAATGGAGGAGTCCCCAAGTCTTCTCTCCTTGGATCTCCAGGTGGGGGAGAACTACTCCATTTAAACTTCCCACTTCGTTGTCTAAAGTCTTGGAATACGTTCGGTGGATTATTGGTTACTCTCATAAATGTTGGTTAAATATTGGAATACTTTCTGACAACAAATTATGCCCGCATTATAAAAAGAGGAGCTATGTTCTTCATTTTACACCTATATCTCAAATTCCTATTTTCTTCTCTTTCTCTTTGTGTAACATGTGGATTTTTCTATGATCTTAAAGGTTTGTTTTTCATATTAAGATCTTTTGAACATTTTTGTCATTCTCAAGTGTTATATAAAAATTTTAAGAAGTCCGATGTTAAAGTGGAGGTCTACCTTGATCAAGTTTCCTCATATATTTTTGAAATCTTCTTCCCCTCATATTGCTTCTCCCGCTGCCAAAAATGTTCATGAGATCTGAGTGTGATGGTTCATACTCCATTATCATGTGCCTACTTTTTCTGGTGTAACCTTGATGGCTTATGTCAAGCCTCATGGGTTTGGTGGTTATCTTTGGTGCATAGACGTTCCATAGGTTGCGCCTTTACTTTTCAAGTGTTGAAGGATTATGAGGAGATGATCTTGTGCCTCTTTTGTTTGGAAAGTATCCCATTGCTTAGTCATCTTTGGTTCCACCTTCTGCTCTTTAGAGTATTGTTTGGAGGAAGTGTAAAGGATCTCAGAGCATCGACAAGGATCACTTTGGAGGAGAGGGCAACATATTTTAGGTGTCTGGTTACTAATAGGGTACTCTCATTGGGAGGAGTTGTTTCTTCACACTTTTGTTTTTGTTTTTGGTTTCTTAGACATTCCTTTAGGGTACAATAACTTCAGCTATGTTGGTTTGATTTATGTATCTTTTCACCTTTGATTGTGCCTGCTCTTTTTTAATTTATTTCATTCGCACAATCTTACACCGATGAGTGTGTCTGCATGAGACTTCCTAGATCTAGAGTGAAGTCAGGTTTACCTAGGACATTGATTGGTCTCTCCTTTTTTTTTTTCGTTCTGGTGCACTAAATTATTTTTATAATATTTTTGCGCACCGTTGTTTCATGTTTTTGATCGCGTTGTTGTACTATCATTAGTTTGCATAGTGACGATGTGACTTGTTTTGTTATCTTCTTTTTCATTTATACACTTCATACAATTTCACTTTTCCTTTCCCTCCTGTTTTTCTTCCCTCTATATACACTACACACCCCAACTTAGTTTTTCAACATTTTCATCATGACCCCCTTATAAATACTTTCTCTATCTGTCATGTTTTACCATCACCCTCCTTTATTTTCATTTTCACTTATACTTTGTTTTTATGTGTTGATCACCTCTTCAAACTGCAATGCGCATATGCTCGCTCGGATGAGTTGCATCCCATTTCATTCCTCGTACCGTTGACGATTTTGAGTAGGTAGCCAGGGAAGTTTGTTGTCATAAGTCATACTAGACCAATTATGAATTCTTCAATGTTGTCATAAACACGTGGCTCATAGGAGTTACCAAAATTGTTTTGAGATTTTGCAATGTAGTTTTGACGAGAAACAAGTCTACCCCTGATATAGATTAAGTGCATTATGTCTACTTATAAAATTGCATCTTCAACGAACTCTGGATCCCACTTCCTTTCTCAACATTCCAATGCAATCTTCTTCTTACTCTTAATGTGGCTCCCTCAAATGTGGGCCTTTGTAAAAGCATTTACAATCTTATGCAAAGAATTGGGTGTATGACCCTTTGTGTTCTAATTTTGTCACTTCTTCCAAGTGAAAATGAGTAATCCTATGAATTGGCTCTCTGCAAGTAACTTATCTTGCCATCTTCTTATTCAGACATGTTTTCATTCATAGAAACATTTCAAAAACTACTTTTACCATGTCCATGTGCGCTATGCTTATGCACACGTCTTTTACGATATTTACAGCCGATAACTCTTTCCTCTTTCTTGGACTAAAGACCTGATCTTTGGAATAAGCATCTCTTAGTCGCCCCCAATAGAAAATGAGCTGACTGACATCGCCTGTAACACCTCGATTTTCAAAGCGAGGGTGTATTTTTTTTCAAAACAAATTAAAAATAAAACAGAGAAATAAATAAGGTAACACCTTTGGATAAATAATTAAGTCATTATAATTTACACCCAGCGGAAAAGTTTCTCGAAATATGAATCCAAAATATTTACATATCAAAAAGTGGTACATTTAATCCCATTGAAAATAACATGTCATACTGACAATATTAGTGTAGGTACAGTCTTCCAATTTAAAATATACACAATTCAAAAGAAAGACATTTGTTCCCTCTATGTCAACCTAATTTGATCATTCTACAAAATAAACTAAACACCCTGAGTGATCTCCACGCGCCCCGAAAAGATCCTCCTAACATAGCTCCAGTCAGGCATTCCCATCTACATCCTCATCCGCAGGGTACGAACCGGTAGGATCGTCCTGTCTCTTATATGAGGGCAAAGCCCAGATTTCCACAATAGTTGTAAAGGGTCACCAACTGAAATTAACAGTTAACACATAGCATTTATGTTTTTAAATGCACAAATAACCTTTCAACTTAGCATGCACCTTAAAAGGGTTTTCCATATGCTAAAAGTTCATATAAAGCTTGCCAAATAAAAATGAAGTCAAAATAAGTCTTAAATCAATCAAGTAATAAACAACTGGCCAACCCATTGATGAACCAATTGAGCAATCGACCATCTAACTCAAAATAAGAATTTCCACTAAGCCAATCAATTGGGAAAACGATTTGGATGAAGGGTTTTAGTGAAAACTGAACTCTGGACTTAAATCAATCGATTGGGAAATCGATTGAGTGAATAACTGAGCCCCTGTGTTAAAGCCAATCGATTTCCAAATTGATTTTGTCAAAATGGCTGAGCTCCTGTAATGGCCAAATCGATTGGCAAATCGATTTTGTCAAAATGGCTGAGCTCCTGTAATAAATCCAATCGATTTTGAGGAATAGCTTTTAATAGAATCGATTTGGGAATCGATTTCCCTGCATGTTTTTCTAAAACTACATAAACTAACTCAATCACAATCACACACAACCCCAAACATAACACTTAGCAATTTCCACACAATTACCACAACAACTTGAGTTTCGAAATAGTTTTACAATCAATTACACTTACACACCATTGGTTCCATAACATAACACTTAGCAAAATCATCACAATCACAATGACATCTCAAGTTCAAACACTCAATCATACACTTGAATCAAACACGACTCGTGTGTCAAGCACCCTAATGCAATGCATATATGCCAAAATGCATGGACTCAGAATTCTAAACCAAAACACAACAATTCATTTCTCCACAAAATCCAACCATACACATATCATCACAACATACAACTCAAACACATCAAATTTCATTTACTCAAAATCATACATAAATGAGTTAAATTCATTTTCCACAAAACATTCATCAATATCACCAAAACCTAACTCTAAGATTTTACCCATAAAGCCTTAGATTCATTTTCCCCCAAATCAACACTCTAACCCTAACAAAATTCATTTCCACATAATCACAGATAAGTCTCTAAATGCAAAATAAAAGTTTGGAAGGAGCCCTTACCTTCACGTTAGCTTTAACGTGCGATTATGGTACCGCGAGTAAATTCGGTAAAATCTCCGCTCGCAACGTCGCTTCCAAAGTTGGTTCCTAGCACCGTAGCGTGGTAGTGAGCAACTTTCCCTTCTATCTCTTTGCGAAATGAAGCTTAGATCTAGATGAAATGGGGAGGTTTGTGTTTGACGGTTTTGAAATCCCTAACTCCGTTTTCGAATTCAGGAAGAAGGAAGAAGCTGGGAACTTGATCTTTCTCACCCACTAAGCCTTGGGTTTCTATTCTTGAACAAAAGGAAGCAGCGACATTGAAAATGGAAAAAGGAGGGAGGGAGGTTTACGCAAGGCAGGGAGAGGAAAGGAGATGGAAATATTTTATTTTCCTTTCTTTCTTTTTCCTTCCTTTATATTTCTTTTCTTTCTATTTCCTGCTCTTTTCCCTCCACACAAACATATATATATATATATATATATATATGTTAATTATAATTAACAAATATCCCAAAATATCTAGATGTTTATTAAAATTACCATTTCACCCATAACTTCCCAAACCACTTTTGTTAAAAATATCTTCTCTCGTCGTAACTCAATTGACAGATGAAATTTTCAGTAGTCCGAGATATTTTTAATGAAACTCTCTAGAATTAAATTCTTCGTAAAAAATCCACAGCAGTTAATTTAATTTATTTATCAACGAACAAATTTAATCGGGGTATCAAAATATATTTTTGGGCATTTAAGCTCACAAAATATTAATAACTTGGCTAAAAGCCTCCGAGTTCAATACCCAAAATACACTAAAATACATAAAGTGTAATTTAAAATTATGGGTCTTACATCGGCATTTTGAGCCCTATGATCAATGTTAGTGAAATTGATTTGTTGAATGTGGGACATAAGGAATATGAAGTTGCCTCCATTCTTCGTATGTCTATACTCGCTTATCTTATTGATATTCTTAAATATGCTTGAAACCTCAAGAAGTGGAGGGATTTGAATTATATTTTGTCATTTTTGAAAGATACTTCAATTGTCTTACATAAAATAGTTCTTTATAAAATAGGTTTAGTTAAAATAAGGTTGAATCATAGAGAAAAAAGATTAGAGATACATCAGGAGAGAAAACAAACACATGTTTTTTTATACTAGTTCACAACAGACTGTTTCTACATCTAGTCATTCCCTTATAGAGAGATTTTTTTTGTTGGAGATATTAAAGTCCCACATTCAGAATAACTTAATCCACTATTTAAATTAATAGCATACAAGTATTATTTAATTTGCCTCTTCAAGCTTTGAGTATTTTTCTATAGCCTCTCTAGGTTGTTATCATCTGAACCTTCTACAGCTTTCTAGCAACCTGCCATTGAGGTTCATGAGTGTGGTTGCACCTTTTCAGGTACCTGTTAGGGGTGAGAGAGTGGTTTTCATCATCAAGAGGATTTACATTAGTTATAGTATGTATGTGAATTGACACAAAGTTTGTTTCTAGGATTCTAATACTCATTGAGATGAGGTTACACATCACACCCTATACTAATACAAGTGTGTGAGAACACTTTGATTGAATTACATCAATTCTAAGATAGTCAAGATTTGAAGACGATTTGATCAACATTTGAAGAAGATTTGATAAAGTTTTGAAGAATATTTGATAAAGATTTGAAGAATATTTGATCAAAGTTTATCTACATCAAAATATGAACAAAATTAATCTGAAGAACTTACAAACTCAAACTGAACAAATTACGAACAAAATCAATCTTAAGAATTTGCAATCTCAATCTAGACAAAAAAAAAAGGAACAAAATATATTTCAAGAATTTATAAACACAATATGAACAAAATAATACTAATAATTAAATGGAATAAATTGAAGCCCAAATATTAACTATAAATAGATATCAATGCTAAAGAAGAAAATCATCAAAGAGAGAAACACTTGTTCAAAGAGAAATATTTTTTAGTGTTCTTTTCTTAGAGTGTGAGAGTTATTATTATTATTATTATTATTATTAGAATCAAACACTTCAAATTTCAATCTTATGTATCCAACCCGATAGTGGTTTAGTTCCTTCTTCAATCTGGGGTTGTCATGTTATTAGGAGAAGACTTGGCTTGTAGGATCAAGGTGGTTAGGGTTTTCACGCTGTTTGGAATGACAGGCTTGGAGGGTCAGGTGCTTTGTAATTCAAGGTATTAGAATTAAAAGAATTAAAGCCTTCTGAATGAAGAGACTAAATCTAGACAAGTTAGTGGTGAATAAAGATAAATATGCGTCAAACTATTTATGCTTTCATTGTTTGATGATTTTAATTCTAATTGCTTCTTATATAAGTAATTCATAAAAACCAATCAACCGTCATCAAATTAGCAAAAAGTTATCAACTTTGACAAACACAGTTCAACCCCCTTCTCGTGTTTTCAACTTCAATTGGTATCAGAGCTCGGTCTCAAGGATGAGCATTTTATAGTATTTGAGGAAAGATCCAAGGTTTCAACATGTCTCGATTTAGTGAATCAATAGATGGAGAAATTGAGGTATTTTTTGAATTTACTCAATCTGGTTTAACTACTACTACAAATGATTTTTTAAATAAGAATCACAATTTGTCTTCAAAATTGAAAACACTTAGGAAAGAAAATACAAATATAACTGAAAAAGTTAATGCTCGAAAGAATCAAAGTGTTGAATTTAAAATAGAAAATGCAACTTTGAAAACTGATATTAGTGAAATTCAAATAGAGAATGCAAATCTGAAAACTAATATTTTTGAACATAAGACTGAAAATTTAACTCTGAAAAGTAATTATAGTTCAACATCATTTGAAAAAACCACATGTAACTCTGATAAATATGAATAAGTAATTAAAGATTTTCTTGATAATGGGATAGAAAGAAGAAAGTATGCATCTATGATTTATGGTGTTAGTAGAAATGGTAAAAAAAGGAATATGATTTCAAGAAAAAGTAATTGAACCTAAGTATGTTCCCTCTGATGGTTTATGTACTATTTTCTATAAGAAAGGTCAGAAAAAATAATCTTGTGTTATGCTAACCATATTGAAAGACAAGAAACCTTTAAGAACTAACAAACCAAGACCCAACTAGATTTGGGTACCAAAGGATAAATTTGTTTATGTTGCAGATGTTCTAAGCAATCAAATTGAAACACTAGTCATTGTGCCTGGTCCATGACCTACCAAACATAATCCAACTAACTATGGTGGAAGAAGGATTGGTTAGCACAATACCTATATCAAAACCATAATCATATGATGAACAAGAAATATCAGAAAATTATGGAGTATCAACAAAATCAAAACTCTTGATATTTATTCTAATGATTCACAATCTTTTGTAGTTATGTACATGGTTCACCTTTGCTTGAAAGCTCTAGCGCATTTGAATCACAGGATTCTGCCGAAAGAATATCAGCAGGCCTTGGCAGGTTAATGATGCTAGATCTTGTTATCAGAAATGAAGATAGGCTTCCGTGCCATCAACTTAGATGGCGTGGGAACCCTGCCAATTTGTTATTGGCCGAAAAGGCAATCTCTTCACATTTAGATACAATAGGAGAAGCCTTTGATCTTTTAATGAACCGACATAGACCTGGAATGACTAGAACTCTTCTAAAAGAAAGAAGGTCAACTTCAGTAAATAGCATATTGAGCTCTCATAATCATGGTATGGTATCACAAGGCTCTCATCTTTCACAGATGAGAGAATCATCCGATGACATGAGCCTTCAAAGTCAAACATCTAGAGAATCAATGTTTATTGGCTCCAACATTGTGGCTATTGACTCTGTTGTTCCTCGGCGACCCCCTGCTGGAAAACAGGCAGATGATCAGGTCAATTATCCTAAGTTGGTCGAGTTACTCCTAAATAGCTCTGATTTTTCCTCTAACTTGTTATATGATATAACTGGAGGGAAATTAGGAAGTCCTCCCTTAGAAGACATAAATATAACAGTTGATGTACAAGGAAGTGATGTAACATTAATAGTTCATGAGTTCCGCAGTGGTTTCCGTGCTGCTCTCAGGGATCTGCAAGGATTTCATACATTCCTGCATACACTTCACCAAAAACTTGATAACTTGTTACGATCGTTGAATAATACTATAAGCAAAATATCATTGGGGGAGTCCCAAAAAGAAGATTCGGTAATTTCTAACTCACCTTCACCTACCACTGGTAGTTGTCCCTCTCCAACAAGTAAGGATAGGCTTTCCATTGATATCCATCGAGATTTTAGCGATACAGATTCACAGAGATCTGCTCCAAGGGCATCACCATCTTCAGGCAATAGAGATTTTTGTGACTCTGCTTCTCCTATGTCAAGAGAAGGTTGGCATGGTAAATCCTCTAAAGGAAGCGTGGAGCTACTTCACGGTTCCTGCTTTACAGCTAAGCTTCACGATTTTCATAAATTTGCCAAGGTTGGTCTCTAAGTAGCATTGTTTGTTTACTAGTACATGGCCTTGGTTCTGCTGATGCATTTATCCTAGTTATTGTTTAACTGCATTGTTCGCATTTTTGTTGTTGATTCATATGCTTGTTGTGCAAAATAAAATGACTTATTTCACATTTATGTCAACAAAATTAACTATTTTTGACAATGGCTTGGATGCGCTCTTGTTGGTTGTTGCTTTTCTGAGTGAGAGCATGAAATCTTGGGATATTTTTCTGATTTTTTTATTGTTTAATTGATGTGGTGTCTTTATCATGCAAAAACAACATTGTTTCTATCTTGCATTCTATTATTTTTCTTTCTCTTTGGTCTTATACTTCATCATACTTTCCAGGTTGATGCAGAATCTTATAAAGAATTGGAGCATTGGAATGAAATGCTTAAAAATGATGCTATCAAGTTATGCCAGGAAAACAATTTCAATTCAGGATTTTTTGAGGGTAGTGACAGCAACACAGCTGTTGATGCATATGAATTGAAGGTATTTGAGTTTAAAATGTTATGTAGCATTATTAAAGTCAACTCAGTCATAGGGAATACATATTCATAGAAAGTATTTACTCCATTAACTTTCAGGTCAGACTTGAGCATATCCTTGAGAGGATTGCATTGATATCTGAGGCTGCAAATACAGAGAGACCATCCGCCGTTACAAATAGCCTGTACATCGGTGGAGCACTATCTGCAAGATCTATATACACAATGCAACACTTGGGAATAACTCATATTTTGTGTTTATGTACTAATGAAATTGGACAATCAGATTCTCAATTTCCTGATCTATTCATTTACAAAAATTTCTCTGTAAGTCATCTCATTTGTCTATTCATTATCCCCGATAGTTCTACTGATTTATTTGTCGAGGTTTTTGCGTAAGAATTAGTTGTCTTCCTTCTTGTCTAAACCTTGTTTATATTATTTATTCATGCATTTTCATATAGGACTAATCTAGTTTTTTATTGGCAATTATGGCAAATATTTTTGTGGGAGAAACATATGCTTGTGATAACATATCCACTGTAATATGTATATTAGCCTTGATATAAATGGCTCTCACTGAATTTTTGGTTTTCGATAAAGTCCGACAAAAAGTCACTACTCAAAACACTAAATCACTTTTGTCAAAAGCTGAAACAAACAGGCCCTTATGCTTGTTATTGTACACATCAACAATAATATTTTCTGTTAAGATATCAAATTTACTCTTGAGCTAGGAATAAATCTTCATATTTGTTTTCACTCTCCTGTATGAACAGGTGTGCGACAATGAGGATGTTAACATCAGCAGCATATTTGACGAAGCTTGTGATTTTATAGAAGCTGTTGAGCGAACAGGCCAGAGTATTTTAGTTCATTGCTTCGAAGGGAAAAGCAGAAGTGTCACTGTAGTCCTAGCTTACTTGATGCTCAGAAAGTAAGTAAACCTATTAATATAATATCGCCTAAAGTTGAAACTAGTGTTTTGTGGAGCCAGCCCTCCATAACCAAGTTATGTTGCAATCATAATTAAATAGTTTAATCTTAATGACAAATTATACTATTATTATTTACATGGTTGGTTAGGTGCTTTAAAACAGTCTAAGTATTCTTCAGTATGTATGATATTAGCAATCTTAAGTTTATCTTAGGAGTAAAGTTTTTTTGGAACTGAAATTGTTTGTGATGCAGGAAGTTCACATTAATAGAAGCATGGAATGCTATGAAAAAAGTTCACCATCGAGCGCAGCCGAATGATGGTTTTGCTAAGATCTTACAGGAACTTGATCAAAAACTGTATGGAAAGATTTCAATGGAGTGGCGGCAGTGGTGGCGGAAACCAACGATGAAAGTTTGCCCAATATGTGGCAAGAATGCTGGATTGAGGAGCAATTCCCTTAAGCTACATCTACAGAGATCACATCAGGGAGTGTAGATAGTGCCAAAAGTCATTAACCACTTTGAATATTAGCCGTTGTGGGAGTGTTAGCCCCGTACAAAGGCAATTTCATTCAATGAGAGATTAATAGTATATTTCTCTTGGGCCATTCCATATTTATCGCCTTAAAATTTTAGCCATTGAAAGCAATTAAGCAATTCCTTTGGAGAGTTTGTGTATGATTTACTTTGTCACAATTAACTAGACAATGGGTTGTTTACGAGTATTTTAATGAAGCCTGATTTAGAAATAGATAAAAGTTTCACTATGGTATCAGGAATGCTATTGTTGGGTTGTTTACGTGGGAAGCAAACGCCAACCGTATCATTCCATAAACTAGGAATACAACCTATGGAATGAACCTGAAAAACATGTAAACCTAATGTGTGACAAATTAGGGTTTTACGTCTTTTGCTATGATATTTCTCGGTATAAATAATAGTTACAACATTTACATATGATAATTATAAATTAAGGAGATTCAATTAAATTCTGATTTGTCTAATTTATTTTAGGAAAGTTGATAAATACAAATTAATATTATTTCTTGATTCACATACTCTCAAATTGATGCGACTGGTCAAGGAGCATGTGCTATAGATAGTACAATGCGAACAATTGTCATTTTGGCGACCGATGCAAATGTCTCATCATAATCAACTCCATATTCTTGTTTGTTTCCTAAGGCAACCAATGGAGCCTTGTACCTGTTGAGGGACCCATCATAATTCAATAGAATACACCCATTTTGTGCCTTTTGCTTTGATTAGGAAGACAGTTGTAGAAATAGTCTCCACCAAATATCGGGATTGTACAAAAGCATGAAGACATAAGGTGAGTGTTATATCAAGCAAATGATGTTTCTTACATTCTGCTATTTCATTTTGTTGGAGGTATTTGGATAAGGTCGTTGAGACAAGATGTCTTTTTTACTGAAGATACTCCTGAAATCCATGAGACATATACTCACCACTAGAGTCAAAGTGAAATTTTTTAACACTTACTTGAAATTGAGTTTCAACATATGGTAGGAAATTCAGATTCGCTCGCTGTACGCTGTCGGTCTACAGTTGTTGTTGAAAATTTTCATTGATTTATGTGTTTGAGAAAGCGTCTAAATAAGGTAAGGAGTGAGAGAGCGTTTGAATTCATGAGCATAATATATTGTGATATGAACGGGAAAATTGTATTTCCCAACAATTCATCAGGGGCTCGCTACGTACAGTAGTAGCTCTTTGAGAGATAAATTAATTAATGTGAAAATATTGGGATCGTAAGATTAAAATGTTAAATAGAAATGTTTATAAGATGTTGATTGATTTAATTTTGAATAATTGTGTGGTATTTGATATTTGATATTGTTGTGATGTTGGATGTTGAATGAAATTATGTGTATATGTTTGATTAGACAAATTTATGTGATGTGACAATAAAAGATAGATGCATTGTATATGACATATGTTTATGTAATGATAATGATGATGTTTGATTGATAATTGTGATGTTATGAAATTGTGATGAGTTTATAGATGATCATGATTATGTATGATTAATGATGTTATTAAATTGTGATGAGAATATTGAAGTACCCCATGGTTGATGAGATAATGATGATTCCTAAATATGATGCTCTTAATGGAGTAGTCTAAGCTAACGAGGGGATAAAATATATTGAAAATTTGTGAAGTGGAGATTATTTTGTCATCATATAGGCAAGACTTGACAAGCCTAGTGATTCCGGGAAAGTACAAATGAATGAGTCTGATCGCGGCGGTCTGCTTTTGAGTCTTAAGGCAAGATTGTCAGACCTTGGAGGTATTCGGGTGGGGAATTTCTCGGTGACTTGGAGGTAGCACTCCAAATGTCAGAGCTACCACACAACACACGTTTATCTCGACTATCACGTATATGTGTCTCGGATTGAGTTGGGGGGATCTATGAGGACAGGGATAATTTGAATTGGTCGTCCACCGAGATGGTGGCATAGTATCAAGTCTCCTAACCAAGTACTTCAGAGTTAGAATAGTATCACATTGTGAAGTAGAGTCTAAGCTCATGCATAGCATTGCATTTCCTTGTGATTGTTTTGTTGCGATTGGTGTGTTTCAAAAGCGATAATAATTTTCTTAGATGATTTGATGTTATAGTTAAATTTATTGATTTTCCTTGAGTGGTTTTGACTTTATAATGTTATGTTTTTCCTTGAAGAATGTTTGTGTAATGATACATTTTATTTTATGATTAATTGCGTGTTCTTATTTATATTATACTATTAACATGATTTCAAAACTCACCTCTTTCGTTGTTTGTGTTTGACTGGCTTGACCCTGCGTTTGCGAAATCTCAGTTGTTACAGGTGAATGATTCTTGAAGTTCAAGTTTGGGAGGAACCCCGCTCTGATAGGTGATTCCGGGAATAAGGGTTGTAATTTGTATTTTCTTATTTAATTTGAAACAAAATTTTGTATGAAAACCATAGAAGTACTAGTTAGTTTTTAGAATTAAATTAAGTAATTATACTTAAATCAAGCTTATCTAGATTGCACTATTTTAATAAAAAAAATTAAGTTTAAAGTGTTCTATTTTATTTTTGAGAAACGTGATATCCTAAATTAAAAAATAAAAGTTTTTATTTTATTGAAAATAAATTTTACTTATCCCCTTCAAATTTTATAGATATATTATATAAATTATTATTATATATTATTTTGGGGTTTAGGGTGTCATAATGAACCTAGTTTTTATGAGAGAAACATTCCCACAAAGGCAAGACCAATACAAATGAATCAACAATACCTAGATTATAGTAAAAAAGAAATACAAGAATACTTAGATAAAGGTTTAATAAGACCTAGTTAGTCTCCTGGAGTTGTGCAGGTTTCTATGTAATGAACTCAACAGAATTAGAAAGAGGAGCACCCAGATTAGTTATTAATTATAAACCTTTAAATAAAGTATTAAAATGGATTAGATATCCAATACCCAATAAAAAAGATTTAGTAAGTAGATTACATAGTTCATCTGTATTTTCTAAATTTGACATGAAATCGGGATACTACCAAATACAAATAGAAGAAAAGGATAAATATAAAAAACTTTTGTAGTGCCCTTTGGACATTACGAATGAAATGTTATGCCCTTCGGATTAAAGTGAATTCCAAAATATTATGAATGACATTTTAGTTTTTTCAAAAAGTATTAATCAACACTTTGAACATCTACAAAAATTCTTTAATATTATTAAAGAAAATGGATTAGTGGTGTCAGCCAAGAAAATGAAATTATTTTAGGATAATATTAGATATTTAGGATTCAACATTTATCAAGGAACAATAACACCAATTAGTAGGTCAATAAAATTTGGAGAAATATTTGGTAATGAATGAAAAGACAAAACTCAATTACAAAGATTCTTAGGATGTGTACATAATAATTTATTCCCAACCTTAGGATTATATGTTCACCTTTATTTAAAAGATTAAGAAAAAATCCACGCAAATGGAATAAGACTATGACCAATAGTATCAAAACCTTAAAACAAATAATTAAAAAATTAACTTGCTTAGGGATTCCACACCCTCAAGCCTTACTAATAGTAGAGACCAATTCATCAGAATTAGGATATGGAGGAGTGTTAAAACAAAAATTACCAGAAAACCAAAAAGAGCAAGTAGTGAGATATTATTCTGGAATATGGGACACAATCAAATTAAAATATAGTACTGTTAAAAAAGAGATTTTGGCAATTGTTTTATGCATTACAAAATTCCAAGATGACTTATTTTCGTAGAAATTTTTATTAAAAACTGATTGTAAAGCAGCAACAGATGTTTTGCCAAAGGATGTTAAAAAGTTGGTTTCTAAATATATTTTTGCCAGATGGAAATCGTTACTTTCTTGTTTTGATTTTGAAATAGAACATATTAAAGGAGAGAAAAACTCATTACCAAATGTTTTTTACTAGAGAATTTTTTACAGGGAAAGCACAATGAGTCATAAAGATAAGTATCGACCCCCAACTACACAAGAAAGTTTTTCAAAAACACCCACTATAAAACATGTATTACAAACTCCCTCTTCTTCCTCCCAATTACCAAACCAAAACAGGTTTACTTCATTAACCCCATTAGCATTACCATCCTTTTACCCGACAACTTCCATACAACCAAAAGCAATAAGACCCACAATCCAATCCCAATTAATCTCACCATTACAATTTGCCTTAAATACACCATCCCAATTAAATAATCCAACGCAAAATCCAGAAAAATTACCCTATTACACACCCCCTAGTAACTTAAATTGTCCATTTATAGAAAAGAATTACAAGAAAATACTGTTTCTTGTGGAACCTGAATATTCATTGAAAAAATCAGTACTTCAGATTGTTTCTCATTATAACCCTCACGAATTTCATTACCTACCAGCCACCCCGGAGAAAACAAGATTATTCTATGAGTTTTTTTTAAGTGGATACTGATTCTATAGAAATAACTCATACATATGACCAGAGTGATAATTAGAAAATTATTTTTTCAAAATTTAAAATATTAAAGGTATTATCACCAACAGATTGGAAAGATCACTCTTCAGCATTAAAAAAGTTTTCCATACAGTTTATTCCTCAGGAATATTCTTATTATGATTATATGGAAGCATGGACAAACATGCTATTACAAGAACCCTTTGAACATTCCTGGTTCATTTGGTTTAAAAAAGACATTTCATTACAATTCCCATTATGGTTTATTAAATGGTTCAATGAATGAGGACCCAAGCCAGAAATTTACCTAGAATTTGCTGGATCAGCATTCCAAGAGTTTGTTAAAGAAACTAATTTTCCAAATCATATGAAGATATTAATGTTTCATGCAAGCTTTGGTATTTCATGGATTACCTCGTGGACATGTAAAAGGAATTATCAATTCCTGAGTCTAATATCAATTGGGTATTTAGAGTTATTAAAATCAAATGGTGGAACATATTTAATCCAGAATTATTAAAAAACTCTACACTCTTAGAATGGTTTAGAAGAAATCCTAAATTTCTTATTAAACCAAAAGAGATCATTAAAGAAGGACAATTCTTGGCAGAAAAATATATGATTATGGCAGAATTATGAGCTTATTCAAATAATAAAGAATTTTTAAAGAAATTACAAAAGGTAATTACTGAATCAGAAAATAATGATGAAGACTCCATAGAATCATCGCAAAGCTTTACTCAATAAAATGAAGATGATTGCTATGGAATAGAAGAAATCTAAATTATTAAAGTTAGCTGAAATATTAAAGGCAAGATGTGACCACACTCTGGACCAAGGGCATTAAAAGAAAATAACCAATTATCATCCTTAATGATTCCTAGACAAAGCATCACGACTACTTTTGACAAAGACAATTCATTATCTTGACGTCATTATCAAGGCAGACAACATTATGTTTACTTTTGACTTTGCAATGTATTATTAAGCTTTTTACTATTCACTTTATTAAAGTTAAATTATTAGTGCTATTTGAATTATGTAAGGGCATCAATGTAAATTAGTACAGGGATAATATTGTAATCTGAGACATATCCTTCCATTATAAACGAAAATGGTCTTTCATTATGCAAGACATTCGAAAATACTCATAAAAATTTGACAATCGTTACCTTACAATTCCCTCATTCTCTAAAAGATCTAATTGTAAGTTTTTAATTATAATCATGAAAAAATTTATGAACTTTACTTACATGAAATTAATTTTTCAAATTGTTTTCTTATTATCAACTAAATTAGATATATTTCTTGATGATTTGCCATTATTTTCACATAACTCTTTATGGATTATGTTTTGCTTTACTGAATTATGGTATATTTATTTTTATCATGGTTTTGCTTCATCTTCATTATGGTATCAGAGCCTTGTAAGATGACTCTGAGGAATTAAATTATATTTTTTTATATTTTAAACTTATGTTTTAAAAATCTTAATCCTCAAAACGTTGGATAACTGTGGTTGATTTTGTTGGTAAGTTGTAAGCCAGAGAGAGAGGTAGGTGTTCCCAGAATAGATATATCAGTGGTCCCGTGAGAAGAGAAAGATTTTGAAAATAATAAGTTTAAACTATAGAAATATGGCCAAATTCCTTAGAACCTTGAGCGAACTAGGATCCTGAAGAAGAGATAAAACCATGATACCTTTTACTTCATTATCTATAGTGGAATCAGAAAATAGAAATGACCAAGACAATTATCAAAATAAAGAGTTACAAATAGGAGAAATATAAAATAAATTACAAAATTGGAATATGCCTGACATCAAATATAAAGAAATATATAAAACTAGTACGTTTGACAAATTAAGATCTCAGGAAATTAGCCATACATTAGAATCTTTCAAATCAATGGTTGAACATCATGAAACTATTAATTTATTAAATGAAGAAATAATTGATGATCATGTTAAACAAGGATTTCATTATATTCACTTAGGATTAATACAAGTTAATGTTAAATCATTACATAAGTTAGGACTAAATACTCTCATATTATTAGAGTTACGTGATAATAGAATTAAAAGATTTAATGAATCCATTATTGCTATGTTAGATTCAACATCTACCATTAATAGTAACTTAACATATTCTTCTTCATAAGATGATTCTTCCGAAGAACTAGAGGATTCATCAATCAACATAATTTCTTCTAAGATATTAATAAGATTTTCTTTTAATTCTTTTTGTATTTCTACTTTACTGATTACTCTACAGTTTTTTTGCATAATATCCTAGTCTTCCACATTTAAAACATTTAATTTCTTGTTTATTAAAGACCTTTTTGTTAGTTTTTTTTAATTTTCTATGTTTTCTTTATTGGTTCCTTTGGGGTGTAATTATTGTTATAATTTCATTTTTTCTTATAATATCTAAATGTTTGTTTTGGATATCTTTTATTTATGTTTTTACTGGGAGCTTTAATTGTCTATATTCTGAATTGTTCACAAAATGGTCCTAATTCTTTTCTACTTTGCATTGCTTCTGATCTAATTTTATTTTGTATTTTAAAATCTGTGCATATTCCACTTCCGGTTTCTACTACATACTTCGATATTTGTCCTAAGGTTAATGTTCCATAAGGAATTATTCCATTAAATTTTGATTTAATATTCATTTTAACTTTTACACTAAATAATTTATGTAATCCTGCTAAAAATCTCTCTTTCCAATCATCTTCATTTTGTTGAGTAAAGATTTGGGATTATTCTATGGAGTCTTCATCATTATTGTCTGATTCAATAATTGTCTTTTGTAATTTATTTAAAAACTCTTTTTTATTTGAAGAAGCTGATAATTGTGCCATAATCTTAGATTTTTCTGCCAAGAATTTTCCTTCTGTAATGATCTATTTTGGTTTAATAAGAAATTTAGGATTTCTTCTAAACCATTCTAAGAGTGTAGTGTTTTTTTTTTTAATAATTCTAAATTAAATTTGTTTCACCATTTAATTTTAATAACTCTAAATACCCAATTGATATTAGAATCAGGAATTGATAACTCTTTTTTTTATATGTCCACGAGGTAATCCATGAAATACCAAAGCTTGCATGAAACATTAATATCTTCATATGATCCGGAAAATTAGTTTTTTTAACAAATTCCTAGAATGCTGATCCAGCAAATTCTAAGTAAATTTATGGGTCTGGTCCCCATTCATTGAACCATTTAATAAGGTTAAAAGGATGGTAATGCTAATGAGGTTAATGAAGTAAACCTGTTTTGTTTTGGTAATTGGGAGGAAGAAGATAACTTTTCAAAAAGAATTTCACTATTGAGAAGATTCTTAAAAATTTTGTTTTTTTTTTCTTCTCTTTCTCAATTAGTAGACATTTTATCATTAGTACTATTGTAAATCACCGAAGAGTTCTTAAAATCTAAAACTCTAACATCGATTCAATCTCTAATGAGTTCATAATATTATAATAAAAAAATCAATTATTTCAAATAAATATCTCAACACCCTCACGATTCAATATTAACATGAGCCCCCTAACAACAACTCTTTTCAATTTTCTTAAAAACAACACATAGTAAAACATGTTGTAAATTTTAAGCTATTTTAAACATTAAATAAAACCACTAGTATAGAATTTATTTTATTTTATAAATCAACAAAATTTCAACTCAATTTAATTTCTTTAAAATAATCTAGAGTAATTCAAACAAAATTATTTTCATCGTACAAAATAAGTAAATTTTAACTCGTTCAAAATGTCATTTTATAAAAAATCTAAGTCCTACCAACTTCTAATATTCAAAAATTACTATTGCTAATAATACAAATTTCATACTATTTAAAATCATGACGAACATTCTAAATTGTTTTCAAAACTAATATCAAAACTCTACTCGTCTAGATACAACTATCAATACTTTCAAGTGATTTAAAGTTAACATTCACGATTTAAAATCGATTTTTTTCGTAACACAAGCCAACATAAAATCAAAATAAGAATTTTTTAGTTAAAATTAAAACTTTAAACATAAGTGACATATTTCCTATCTAACTCAAAGTTTAGAACGAAACATCTTTTTTTTTTCTCTAAATTGAGTTTAAACAAAAATAACAATGATTTGTACCTAGTAAAAGTCAATAATTGAAGTTTTAAACACACAATTTATACGGGAATCAGTGTTTCAATCAATTAGTTATTAGATCAAACACATTAAATAGATTCATATTTAGACTAAATATTTTAAATTGATTAAGGGTGAAAATGGAACTTTAAAACAACTAAGATAAACATACAGCTAGTCCATCAAAATCATTATTTCCAACTATTCACGTAAAACAAGAGTGCAAAAATCGTAGTTCGGTAAACAAGCAATAAGCAACAAGAAACTAACATTATCTTGTCAACAATTAAAATTAACTCAAATCTTAACAAGTAATTTCATGGTTTATTTACTCACTTAGATAGGAATTTAGAATCCATAACACAATCAAAGTAAGCAAATAATAAATACTTAATTAGTTATCTCGAAAATATGTATAATAATACATAAGCAAATAACACTTAACACAATAATATAACGGAAAAACCATCACAGTGAAAATAATTATTACACAATTGACACGACTGACATTCAACTAACACTAAATTGACTTTTGACTAAGATTGATTCGACATTCGACCCACTCGGCCTGATTGGACAGACATGCTCTGATACCACTAATTTGACACTCTAAGCCCCAAAATAATTTATATAATAATTTATATTATATTTCTATAAAATTTGTAGCAGATAAATAAAAATATGTTTTCAAGAAAATAAAAATATTTATTTTTAACTTAGGATATCATGTTTCTCAAAAATTAAAAGGAACACTTTAAATTTATTTTCTCTATTAAAATAGAGTAATTTCAATAAGCTTGATTTAAGTATTATTACTTGATTTAATTTACAAACTTACTAGAACATTAAGATTTTTATACAAAAATTAGTTTCAAATTAAATAAGTAAAATACAAATTAAACCCTTATTCCCGGTATCACCTATCAGAGTGTGGTTCCTCCCAAACTTGAACTTCAAGATTCATTAACTTGTAACAACAGCGATTTTGCAAACGTAGGGCGAAGCCAGTCAAATACAAACAATGAAGGAGGTGAGTTTTGAAGTCATGATGACAATATAATATAAGTAAGAAGAACACGCAAGCAATCATAAAAGAACCATATCATTACACAAACATTCCATCAAGAAAATATCACATTAAAAGGTCAAATTGTCTAAGAGAAATTATTATCACTTTTGAGAGACACCAATCACAACAAAACAATCACAAGAAAATGCAATGATATGCATGAGCTTAGACTCTACCTCACACTGTGGTACCATTCTAACTCTGAAGTTCTTGGTTAGGAGGCTTGATACTATGCCACCATCTCGGTGGACGAACAATTCAAATTGGCCCTATCCTCATAGATCCCCTCAACTCAACTCGAGGCACATATACGTGACAGTCGAGGTAAACGTGTGTTGCGTGGTAGCTCCCGACATTTGGAGTACTACTTCCAAGTCACCTAGGAATTCCCCACCCGAATACCTCAAAGGTCCAACAATCTTGCCTTCAAAGTACTGATATTGGATCCTTCAGTTTGAAGGGATTGGACGTAGCTACTGTGTTGATGATGAAATAAGATAAATTAATTGTATTGTGATGTGTTTTTTTTTTATAAGCTCTATTTTCATCTCTTTTAATTTTAATATTATTAAAACAGTTTTAAAATCAAGAACCATTCAACTCCCCTTTCTTGTTTTTCTTGTTCTACGGAATAGATAAAAGAGAACCCTTCCAAAAAGCAAGTTTATTTATATATTTTTTTAATAACCTACAAATGAAACTATGTTATTTTTTTTAATATTGATAAAAATATATTGTTGACTAGTAAATAGTAGTAGTGAAACAATAGTTGTAGACAAAGTTCTAAAGATAATGAAGTAGATTTTTAAAATTTATATTGTTTCTAAATTATATAAAAGAAAATAAAAAACTAAAAACTAGTCACCAATGATACTGAATGTAACCAACTTTCACTTGAAAATGTGTTAATGTTAAATGCACAATATCATAATACTTATTTACTTAGAGCAGAGTATAATGTAATAGAAACTATGATTTGGGGAGGGCATCATACTTTACCTATTCAAATTTATTTAATCACCATCTAGGCGTGGGTCAGGCGTTGAAGAAAAAAAAAAATTGCATAAGTTTAGTGTTTTTCAATATTTTCTTACAAAATCCAAACAAAACCCAGCCGGTGAAGAACATGTTTTTATTGATTTAATTCATCCAGATTGACATTATTTTAAATGAAGAAACTTTTCTATAAAATCTATAAAGAAAATATTTTATTAACATAAATATAACATATTGAATACATAATATTAAACATAATATGAAACTCTTGAAAGATGTGTTAATATTAAACTTAATCTATAAAATCTATTATTAACATATATTACAGTACAAAAATTATATAATATATAATGATTATGGAATACAAAATAAATATATCATATTTCTTTAGATAACACGACAAATATAGTATAAAATAAAAGATATTATAACAAAATATAATGATTTAGGTTGTTAGGTCAAGAGCAACCATGCAAGTGGGTTGGACACAAATCTTAACTCAAAACCTTAAAGTCAATGGATTTGTCAATCCTTCAATTTACATAGTGCTCAATATCTATTTTTCCAAAAGATTAGGATCATGCAAATTAAGTCTTTGGCATGAGAATAACTCATGACAAGAAGAATGGTAAATTGAAGTTGTCTCAACATAACTACATTGATCAATCGCATGAGAAGGTGTTATAAAGGTTGTATTATGTAAAAAATATTTATGCAATAAAGTATAGTAATAAGAGTAAATTTAATAGTATATTAATAATTAATGATCTAAATGATGAACCAAATATCTATAAAAATTAATATGTTAATTAGTAATCTATTAGAAATTACATTTCTAATTACGATATTATTTTCTCAAATGTGTGGATGGGATGCATAAAATAAAAAATAATTATTTTTTTCAAATAAACCTATAGTGAAGACTATTCTAAAAATAAAATCTATAAATTATATTTAGTATTAAAAATTATAAAATTATTTTAATAAATATTAATATATATAATAATTTGCCGTAAAATAAGAGTAACCATGCGCTTTTTTGCTTGTGTTTTTGTCTAATTATAATTTGAAAATAATTGATCATGAAATTGATCTTAGTTAGCATATTCAGATGATAACACAAAATAGAAAATACAAAGTGAAAAGTAGAATTAAAAATGGCAAGATAAAATGAGTGTTGTTTTAATCATTGTAAAAATAGTTGCAAATAACATTTTAATTTAACTTTAGTTGCTCTCTTAATAGAAAAGTATTATAAGAAAAAGTGGAAGAACACATCTAAATCTATAATCAAAATATTGTTAGAAAAATGTGTATACAATTTAGTCATTTAGTATTCATTTCATTCTACCCTATTAAAGAAATAAAAAATCTAAATTCCAATGATGTAAGTATGATACTTCTATACAACTTGACTTGAAAATTTTCACAAAGAACCCATGTATGTACGGTTGAATAGAAGTAAAACAAATGTAAAAATTTGAAGTAGGTAGTATTTTTTTAAAAAAAGGACAACATAAAACATTTAAAAAGAAGAAAAAAATAATTTTTTAATTTAAATAATTAAGCATTATTCTTTTATTTATTAAATGAGACACGGTTCTAAATCCCTGAAGACACAACACTACTATAAAGCTGAATATGGACAATTTTGTCTTTTGATGAGACATTATACTTTCATATCGTAGACGAGATAAAATATGCCTGCAAAAACAATACTCTAACAACAATAAAGATTTTGAGTAAAATCACCAAATAGGTAGTATATGTTATAAAATACCACATGTTCAAAAATTATTTGTGCAAAAGAAGAATTACTCAACTTTATCTACTTCTTTGAAAATAATTGGGCTGCAATGAGATTTCCTTTTGAGTTAAAAAAATAGGGTCATGAAAACAATTGTAGAAACAAAATAGTGGGATATATAGACATTAAGTATTTATTATTTATTATCCGACCAAAATAAGAGAATTATCTGCTACACTTAGAGAGGTAAATGCTACCCTATTTGACTTTCTAATGATAAGGTGAGAAAGATAGTATTGTGGTCATCATATAATATTCCATAACATATCTATTAAAAACATATTTATGGCATATATTTGAAAAATATATTGGATGATACATAACATACTCGGTAATAAAATATAAGTACAATTTGGTCAAAAACATTGATGTATTTACACCAAATGTCTACACACACAAGAGTTGACCATAAATATATCAAAATATATTATAATTATAAATAGAATTTAAACTCAAAGATATAACATTAAAAAATATAAAAAATTCCCACATGTTTTTCTTATCTAAAAGCACGCAAAATAAGCATACCAAGAACCAAAAATTAGATGGAAGCAATTACAAAATTTTCGACAATCAATCTAACAAAAATTATAATAGGAAAATTGAGACCAAAGTATATATGTCAGTGTCTTCCATTTTCCAAATAAACAAAAACATAGAAATTAAAATTAAAACTTCAGAGGAGTTTACAAGGACCAATATTTTAATTGAAATTAAAACCATAAAAGAATGTGTGTTAAAGCAAATTGGAAGTAGAATAATAAGGAGGATGGAAGAGATGATGAAATAGTACTTCTAGATGAGCCACATAGAATTTTTGTTGATGGGACAATATTTTAATAAAATGACACAATATTGTGAAAATGAGGTTGTTGTATAAATAGTAAAAGATTGGATTATTATAATACTGTCATATTTATAATTAATTAATTTATAAATTTTTCTATGAAATTTTATTAGCACACCACCGACATTAATTAACAAATACAAAACAAAATCAACCATTAATTTTAATCGAGAAAATGGAAAAATGGTTGACCAATATATATTGCTTTTATATTAATATATGAGTTTATGATTCTTTAATTGAGGTTACGTTAGTTTTTAGAGTTTAAACTCTAGAGTCTATACAATACTTTATTTTTTTCTTCATTTGTTGGGCATTCAGACATGAACCTGAATTTATGGGTGTTTTTTCCAAAAATTAATATCGTCAATTGTTATGACTTTTAGTGTTCCTTGTAACACTCTAAATTTGATAATAAACTATTTTATTAATTAAATAGGATTTTAAATAATTAATTAATTGATGTTAAATTTATTTTAGAATATATGTTGATAAATTTTATGAGTAAATTTTGTTATATGGATGCTTTCTATGATGTGTTGGTTTGATAGATAGAATATTTAATGAGCGATATAAATAATATATATTTTATTTTATTATTTTATTATTTTATATATTTTTCTAAAAATAATAGTATTTTAGTGTAATATTTTAAAGAACAAGATTTTATATGATTTTAAGTGTATATGTGAGTTGGTAATTAATATGATATTTTCTTATATGTTTGATTAATGTGAAGTGTGTACATGTTTATATTTTAATTATTTTTAACTATCTCTTATTTTTAATTATTTCTAAATATATCTTATTTTAATTATTTATTTTATAAATAATTATATTGAGATCGTAGTAATATTGTGTTTGATTTGGTTTATTTTTATATACTCGCTATGACATTGTAATTTTATATATTTATTAAGATTTAGCAATTGATATAAAATATTGACATTATATTTATTTATTTTATCATTTTAATAATTCTCCAAAAATAGTAGTGTTAATGTGCCTATTTTGGAAAACGGTATTTAGAAAAATTGTAGTGATAATTATGAGAATGAGAGTTTTAACTATTAATATATATATATATATATATATATATATATATATATATTTAAAATGTTAATTATGTTAGTTGATAAAATATTAGTCTGAAAGTATTATTAATATTTTGTAGTTAAAATTTTATTTTAAAAAAAATGTTGAGGAAGAGTTGTGGTCATTTAAAAGACTTTAAAATAAAATTTATTAATTTTGATTTTATAGACTTGACTTGAGTTGTACCTCCGGTTTTTTTTTTTTACAGCCACACATCCCTTGTTTTGCAATGCCTCTCTCTTTTCTAATTGGTTTCTATTGGGCTATCTCTAGGGTTCACAAAGAAATTAAAATGCTTTCCTCTTCTCATAGAAACGGCGATCTATACCATCTAGTAGTCATCTTCCAATCTCTAATCCTCACAAACATTGACTATTAATTTAGTTCTTAATCTTCACTTCGATCATTCATGAGAGATTATGACAAAACATTATGAGCACCGTCTTCATTTTAGTTGGATTAAATCTAAGGAATTGTAATCATGACCGGTATTACAAAACAATTTGGAAAACACGAAGCCGCAATTGATATTTTAATAGTCCAATTCCAAGCTTTGCTCTATCTTTTTCACGAAGGATTTGAGTTCTACTTCTTGGACTCATCTAATGGGAGTGAAATCACATACATACTACAGGTTTGATGGGGTCCCTATATGTGCTTTCGTATTTGTTCTAAGGAATTGCTTTTACTCGGTCGAAGTACTTATCTCTTTTAAACTTGCCTACCAACATCCTTTGGTCACAGAATTGGTATTCCAAAAGTATTATTGGCACGGCTGTTTATTAGGAAAAACAATTTGCATGAATTTCATTTCAAGAAACAAATATCATCCTTAGATTCATCTCGTCGAAACCTCCAAGAAGCACTGCTCGATTGCGTTTTCATCGAAGTTGATGTCAGACCCTTCCGGCACTCTGATGAGTCGGTGAGACATTTTTGTAGTTTTTTCTATCTTGTCAATTTGATTCCTCAAATTATTTTTAATTATTTAACATTGATTTTTATGCTCTGCACAATTTATCAGTTGTGCCTCAACGTTTTTGTAAACTCATCGTCTATTCGGATTCGTTCGTTGTGCGTCGTCCATTTGCAGCTGCTGTTAATAGGTCCCATTGATTTCCGTGCTTGAGAAAGCGTCAAAATAAGGTACGGGGTGAGAGTGAGTTCGAATGCGTGAGTATAAATTAAGTGAGATGAATGGGAATACCGTATTTCCCACAATTCATTCGAGGCTTGCTACGAATGGCAGAAGCCTTTTGAGTAATAATTGACTAATGAGCAAACTTGAATTTTGTGAGGTTAAAATATGAATTAGAAACTTTTATAGGATGTTGTTTGATTTGATTTTTGAAGATCGTGTGATAGTTGAATTATTGTAGAATGGTGTATTTGATGCATTATGTGCTTTGCTTATATCTATCCTTGATATTGATATATGATATAAAATGTGATGAATTGTAATTATTTGCCTTGCAATTGATGTGGTGTGTGTGAATGATCTATTATTATTATTATTATTATTATTATTATTATTATTATTATTATTATTATTATTATTATTATTATTATTATTATTATTACTATTATATGTGAGTGAAGACCCTTTATTGTTTGAGCTGATGTATTATAATGATAAATTATGAATGTAATGTATGACTATGGAAATCTGCAATGATGATATCATGAAATGCATATTGTGTTTAATTGAATAGTGACAAATTTGACCTGTGCCAATGATGGTTCTCTTAATGGAGTAAGTAACCTAGGCCAACGAGGGGAGAAAGTAATTGTTGATAATTTTTGAAGTGGAGATTATTTGGTCATCGTATAGGTAGGGCCTGACAAGCCTAGTGATTATGGGGAAGTACAATTGAATGAGCCTGATCGTGGCGGTCTACTGTTGAGCCTTAGGGCAAGATTGTTAGACCTTGGAGGTATTCGGGTGGGGAATTCCTAAGTGACTTAGAGGTAGCACTCCAAATGTCGGGAGCTACCATGCAACACACGTTTACCTCGACTGTCGCGTATATGTGTCTCGGGTTGAGTTGAGGCGATCTATGAGGACAGGGCCAATTTAAATTGTCCGTCCACCGGGATGGTGGCATAGTATCATGGCCTCCTAACCAAGTACTTCAGAGTTAGAATGGTACCAAAGAAAGAGGAGGAGTCTAGAGTATAAGAGCATGCATAATATTACTTGATTTGTGTATCTACTTACTTGATGTTGTGGATTGTATCAATGTTTTACCTTGATTATTCTTGTTGATTGTGATTTGATATGATACGGTGTTTAATATATTTTACGTGTTCTTCTCAATTATTTTATACTATTACATGTTTTCGAAGCTCACCCCTCGTTGCTTGTGTTTGGCGCTTGCGAGAGTGCAGTCATTTCAGGTTATTGGTTGGTGATCCACGCTCTGATAGGTGATACTGGGTGGGAGTAATTTGTCGCATTTTATTGAGTTATGAACTAATTTAGATTTTTGTTAATTCAATCGATCAATTTTGTTATTTTTATTTTTTATTCAAATTTAGAAATTAATTGTCTCTAAGTTTAAAACATGTTTTATGTCAAAAGTTTTATTTAATAAACCTCAACTATATTCGATATAAAACGAATTTTTATTGAAAATTTTTATGCAAGTTTTTTATGTAAGTGTGAGTGTGACATTCTTGAACCTCATAAATCAAAATAAAATTTCGTATAATTTATTTTGGAACCGCTGTGAATCTCTTTCAAAACTAACACATTTCATTTTCTATTTTAATTTGGGTTTAGGGTGTCACATTCCTTATTTTTATTTTTACAAATTTAATTTAACATTTAATAAACTTAAATAATTTTTAATTGATATTTATTATATATGTTAGTGTAAATACTTTACTCATATTTATTAGACAAAAAACTACAATGATTATATTTGTATTAAGAATGTATAATATGTTTTGACTTTAAATAACATATTTTATATATTAATAACGATTATGAACATGTAGTTGTTATTTTGAGAACGAAGATTGAAAATAGGTTTAAATATATCTTTTGTCTTTGTAAATATGTTTCGTTTTGATTTTATTCCCAATAAATTTTTTTGTTTGATTTATACTTATAAAGTTTCTAAGTTTTAAAAAAGTCTTTTGTGAATTATTTTAGCTATGGCACAACATTAGAATCTTTAAATAAACTATAATTGGTTTTGTCGCGTCTAGTTTATCCGCGAAAAAGGAGTCGCCACTAATTTTATTTTTATTAAAGAAAAAATTGGATAAAATCTAAAATAATAATTTTTGAACCACAAATTTGGATTCGAGAGTCGATTAGGAATATGAAAGTATTACCACCCTACAATGTCCATTAAAACGGTTACCCTATCATTAATTGTATACAAACTATTTATTTATTTATTTTTACCACTAAAAAGAATAATAAAATAAATAAAATAAATTATCTACATTAATAAAAGAAAGAAAAAAATATTTTTTATTAATTTGGTTTGACAAGGGAAAAACCTTGCTCCTACGTATCCCCATGTGCAATAGAGAAATCAAAACTCACGTAATTCTTGAGTAGAAAATATTTGTGTGTTGACTGGCTTTATTACTACTTTTTATTATATATATATATATATATATAAATTCACAATATAATGGTGATAATAGTAACACTGATGATAATAATAATAATAATAATAATAATAATAATAATAATAATAATAATAATAATAATAATAATAATAATAATAATAATATTAAAAGGGGTGATGTGTTGTTTATTAATTTATGTATCATTTTATTTTAAAGAAATACTTTTACTACTTTTTTGTGTCTTTACAAATTGTAAAGGAGAAAAATTTAAGACCAGATCCGCGAGTCGGTGGCTCATATGTGGCGCGAACCGACGGCTGTAATAACAAAACAAAAGAGTTTAAGATCTACCACACAAGATATATATATATATATATATATATATATATATATATATATATTATAAAATACATTATCAATGATATATATATATATATTACAAATAGTTAATAATTGAAATATATGGGAATTTCATTGCATATTTATTTATTCTTTATTGCTTTTTGCTCGCCACTCTTACAAAAAAATTATCTACATTAATAAAAGAAAGAAAAAAAATATTTTTTATTATTTAGTTTGACAAGGGAAAGAGCTTGCTCCTATGTATCCCCAAGTGCAACAAACAAATCAAAACTCACGTAGTTCTTGAGTAGAAAATATTTGTGTATTGACTGACTTTATTATTGATTTTTATTATATATATATATATATATATATATATATATATCAAAATAAATTCACAATATAATGGTGACAATAGTAATAATGATAATAATAATAATAATAATAATATTAATATGGGTTACATGTTGTTTATTGATCTGTGTATCGTTTTATCTTAATGAAATATTTTTACTATTTTTTTCGTCTTTACAAATTGTAAAGGATAAAAATTTAAGAGCAAATCCGCGAGTCGGCGGCGCATATGTGGCACAAACCTACAACGATAATAACAAAAGAGTTAAAGATCTATCGTACGAGATAAAAATAAATAAATAAAGATAATAAATCATAAATTTGATAAAGAAGTAGACAACTATACCACAATCGACTTGATTCTGATAATACTTGATCGTTAAACTAAAAAGAATTTCTTATTTATTTCATACGTGCATAGAATAGTAAAAAGCAACTCTATAAGAACAATAATTCTCTATAATTTATTTATAGTTACAAATTATGTTTAAATTTTTGTAAGACGATAATTCTCATTAATAATCATTAAGGTAATTTTTAGCGTTTTCAAAAACCTACCATAAACACTTAAAGTGTGATTTTTTAAACTTTTTTAAGAAACAATAAATTAGATCAGAATTGATATCCTTTATTATTATTATTATTTTTTTTTTAATGAAAAATCCAAAATATCCTTAATGCTTTTTATTATATTTTTTTCTGCAAATCAAAAAAGGAAGAGCTGGTAAAATTAGGTGTCAATAGCCTAATTATTTATTTTTATGATTAATTATTTTTTTTAATTTGAATTATATATTTATTAATTTTCATAAAGACTTTAAAAGTACCGGACAAAATTAGATGTCTATAGCTGCCCCTATTTGCTTTGATTTTACTTAAGAGTAAAAGAAAAGTAAAGATAACGAAACTAATTTTGTTCAAAAACGAGAGGTTTGTTGGAGAACAATGTAAGTTGCTTTCTTGTTTGGGTGTTAGTTGTTTTCCCGACATTAAAATGTGGATCATTTTGTCAGCTTTGGGTGCGAGTTGTTTTCCCAGCTTTAAGATACGGGTCATTTTGTCGGCTTTGAGTGCGAGTCATTTTCGCGGCTTTAACATGCGGGTCATTTTATCGGCTTTGGGTGCGAGTTCTTTTCGTGGCTTTAACATGCGGGTCGTTTCTCGGCTTTGGGTGCGAGTCGTTTTCTCGGCTTTAAGATGCGAGTTGTTTTCTCAACTTTGAATTTATAAAATATATTGAATGAGTTAATGAATGAAATGGATGATTGATTGAGTGAATGAATGAAATGGATGCATGAATATGTTGGTTTTTATCAATTTTTTTATTGGACACGACCATTCAAATCATGAATGCGAAAAATATTTATACATTTTTCTTGAAATTGATATCTTTGATCTATCTTTCGCGATCTTAAGTTAGATCTCATGTTGTTGTCTGCCTTGTACTATAAACAACATTTATTCTCGTGTTATAGTCTGATTCATATTGTTGATCATGTCCTTTTGAGTATATATTCTTTGTTTTTGTCATTTTTTCTTCGAGTTTGCCATTTCAGGTTTTCAACCCAACAAATACTTATTATATTTTTTGGTACCCTAATTTTTGCCTAGGTTGCTTTTTTAGGTTTTCAACCTAGCGGGTGTTCGTTATTACTTTTTGTACCCTAATTTTTGCTTATGTTGTCCCTTTTAGGTTTTCAACCTAACGGTTATTCATTATTACTTTTTGTACCCTAATTTTTGCCTAGGTTGTCCCTTTTAGGTTTTTGTGCGATATTCTTGTAGTGCAAACGACAACATCTCATGCCAATCTTTATATGTTACCAAATTTATTGATGTTTTTATTTGCTGCTTCAAATGCTCCATTCATTTTTGGTTTGTAGGGAGACGAGTTGTGGTGTTGAATTTTGAAGGTGACACACAATTCATCCATTATTTTTTTATTCATGTTTGTATCATTTTCAATAATGATCTTGCTTGGTAGACCATAACGACATATTAACTCCTCTTTTATGAATTTGACTACCACATTTTTGGTTATATTGGCGAACGAAGCGACCTCTACCCATTTGGTAAAGTAATCGATCGCCACCAAAATGAAGCGATATCCATTTGATGTTTTAGGTTTGATCATTCCGATGATGTCTATGCCCCACATCGAGAACGAACAAGGTGTCGACTCAAAGAATTTATCTAGGCATGGTATGTTCGCTCATATGGATCCCATAAGAGCTATCGTGGACATCTTGTAGAATTTCTTTCACATCATTGATGTCTCATATTTCGTGGCCCAACATATGATTATCATAAAAATGAATTTTAGACAATGATTTTTAATGAGAAAATCTATGGTACAAAAAAAAAAAAAAAGATTCATAGAAAGAAAATAAGATAAGGTAATCTCTTATGGGTAAATGACCCAATTTGTTAGTAGTATTTCACGAAAGAAGTGTGCTAATAACTCATGCCACAATTTCAACCATGTTTTCAACTTTCACCTTGATGTGTGTATGTAAGTTGTATTCTTTGGTCGTCCCTTTTTTTAGATTCTCAAATTAGTCATTTTATTTTTTCATTCTATATTTTTTTTTTGGCCCTAACTTTTGCTTAGATTGCCCTTTCGGGTTTTCAACCTAACGGACTTTTTTCTTCTTCTAACTTTAGCCTAGGCCGCCCTGTTGGGTTTTCGACCTACCAAGTCTTCATTTATTTTTGCACCCTTATTTTTTCTTAGGTCACCCTTTCGGGTTTTCGACCTAACGAGTCTTTATTCATATTTTTATATCCTAATTTTGCCTAGGTCATTCTTTTATATTTTCAACCTAGTAGGTCTTCATTTAGGTGTAACACTTTTGAAGAATCAATGTGTGCAAGTAGTGATAAGTCTTCTCGATCCATATTGGTCTAGATCAAAGCCTCACTTGAGAGTTTTTTTTTCTTTTTTGGAGTTGGGGCTCATATAGTTGGGAGTCCACTTGTCATGCTAGTTTTTTTAGATATGTGAAATCGTCTTGAACGTTAATTCCTTCTTTTGAAGCTCCAAAGTTCATATGTTCTTCTTTTAAGATCTTTCGAAATAATTATTCGTAACATGAGGTAGTCAACATTTCTCTTGAATTGAATGTCGTCGATCAAAGCATGTCTTTTGCTCTTGATAAGGGGATTTTTGTTTGAGTGGGTCGCACTGCATTTATTATATATAATAAGAATAAAAGGGGTGCCCCAATTATGGTCTCATACTCACAGAAGGTATTCTAGAATTACGAGGAACTTTCCATCTAGCTTTTCTTATACTTTAGGATATTTGCGACTTTCATTTTTGTGAACGACTATTCTTCATCATAACTTACTTTGAATGTTGAAGATAAAGTAGCTACGACCAACTAGTTGATTATACTATTGTGGGACATGATGGAAAATGATCATCTTCTTATTCCAGCTTTTCCATTATTGATTTAGTTGATTGAAGGTTATATTCAAACCTCGTATACTTTCAATATCTTCATTTTTCGATTTGTAGGCGGCTAGAATATCCAAAGTACAAACTTCAAATTCCTCACGTGATTGATATATTCAAAACACATTTAGACAATGATTAAGATAAAAACCACTTTTGTAGGGGATTAATGTAACGTCAATTTCCTGCCCCCAACATCTCGAGGTCCATCTAGCTAGTGGGTTTTATTTATATTGTTCTCGAATTTAGTGGAATTTATAGTATGATTGAAATTATGTATGAGATTTTAACAAACTTATTTATGAATAGACTACTTCCAAATATGCTTGGTATATGGTTTAAGGAAGACAAAGAAAAGTAATGTTTGGTAAGAGATTGTGAAAATATATGATGGATGAGAATGGAAAAGGAAACAATACAAAATGTATTTATTGATATTCAAAATTGAGGAACAAAAGTGTGTCGATTCTACATTAAAGTATCGTAAAACTTTAGGCACATCAATAAGGTCAATGTTTTAGAATTAACGATCATGGGGAAAGTTGATAACGTTTCCATTGTTGACCTTGCCTCTTGGATATATATAGGAGAACAGAGTCAATATCTTCAAAGTCGTGTTTAACCATGGTTTGTCTTCAATAGTCATCAAAAATTCATACAAGGTTTGCCATTTTTCATGACATCAAATAATAAGTGGTAGTGATGCAAGTTCAACATAGACGACCCAACTTCTAGCGATTTACTTGCTGAGAAAGCCAAGGAAGTATGTTCATGACCTAGAAGTAGGGGGTGGATGATGAATATAAGTCTAATTAGTATTAGGTTCAAATCTTGTGGACAAGTGACTTGAGATAGAGTATAACCAAAAATTAGAGTAAGATGACAATTTTTAGACTTATGAAATCAATGGGTAACAAATGACTTCTTCGTGATGTATTTTTTCATGAAGGGTCCCCATGATTTCAAGTATCGGGGGTTTGTAAGATTTCCAATCTTTTAGCCAGGGTCTTTCCATTGGTTTAGACAATCTTTTTATGTTCCAATTCATCCATGATTTTAACTCGAGAACATGTCTAGTAAGGGTGTTATGATACCCTTTTTTTTGGCTTGTAGTATAATTTCTTTTTGTGAAGGAATATGGCATGATTATGCAATGCAATGTGTGAAAAAGTATATATTCATGGATGTTGAAGAACCATTTGTCACTTATTTGTGAATATTTTAATCGATAACTAAGATAGGGCTATGAGAACAAGAGCGGGGCCAAATTTAATTCATAAAAAACTAAAATACAAGTAAAAAAAACGAACATAACGAAAGCAATACCTAAAAAGAATTTTAAAACCCTAGTGAGCAATCAATTTTTTCATTTGCTTGATTAAACTTTTACAATATTCAATAAAAATGAAGATCTCTTGAGGAGTAGAGAGAGAAATAACCATCCAATCAGCAACTCTCAATAATGGTGGGACATCTCTGATAGCCGAATTGGTCAAATAAATGAGTTTGAAAAAATGGTCGGCCCAAAACATCCCCTCTTGAACGAGTGTCTCAATTATGTCTTTTTGCGTACACACCTCGTCTTCCTTTCTTGCAAGCTCAATTTGGTATTCCTTGATGATATCTTCTCGAAACTGCCTGCCTACCATGATCTTACCTTCACATTCTCCTTTTATTTTCGTTAAAACGGTTGCTCTATAATTAATTGTATACAAACTATTTATTTATTTATTTTTCCCCAAAAAGAATAATAAAAAAAAAAGAAAATAAATTATTTACATTAATAAAAGAAAGAAAAAAATATTTTTTATTAATTTGGTTTGACAAGAGAAAAACCTTGCTCCTACGTATCCCCATGTACAATAAGGAAATCAAAACTCACGTAGTTCTTGACAGAAAATATTTGTGTGTTAACTGATTTTATTATTAATTTTTATTATATATATATATATAAATTCACAATATAATGGTGATAATAGTAACACTGATGATGATGATGATGATGATGATGATGATGATGATGATGATGATAATAATAATAATAATAATAATAATAATAATAATAATAAAAGGGGAGACATGTTGTTTATTGATATACGTATCGTTTTATTAAAAGGAAATACTTTTACTATTTTTTTTTGTATCTTTACAAATTATAAAGGATAAAAATTTAAGTGCAGATCTGCGAGTCGGCGGCTCATATGTAGCACGAACCGACGATTGTAATAACAAAAGAGTTTAAATTCTACCACACAAGATTTATATATATATATATATATATTATAAAATACGTTTTCAATGATATATTACAAATAGTTAATAATTGAAATATATGGGAATTTCATTGCATATTTATTTATTCTTTATTGCTTATTGCTCGCCACTCTTACAAAGAAGGAGATGTGAACTTGTTAAGCTATTTGAATTTGTTATTGCCGTAGAGATTGTTATGTCTAGTAAAAGCTCCAACTAAGGTAAGAGGTGAGAGAAAATTTAGTTAATTTCATAAGTATACTATATAGCGTGGGATGAGCTGAAATATCGTAATTTATAGCAATTCATCTAGGACTTACCACATAAAGTTGAGTCTTATTGAGTAAATAATTAATTGGGAATATATGAATGATAATAATAAAGATTAAAATATGATTTAGAAACCTATAGAGTTATTGTGAAATAATTTTTGTTAAGATTTCTTTTGATTTTTGTGAAATCCCAATTATTATAGGTTAGATATCTTATCTACTTGATAAGATGATCAAGAAGGATAAACAATTGTCATCCTTTGTATAAGTATAGGAAACATTAAAAGCATACACTAAAACCCCTAAAATCTAAAAGTAATATAAACACATAAAATAGTAGATATAGTTTCACATGCACCGTTAATAAAGCTAAGATTCAATCAAGTATGTTCCATTTGATTTGGTTGTCATTGCAGAATTACGTTGAATAAGGAGAAATCAATTATTTCAACAAAGTTAGCGTTAAATCAAGTTTCAATAAAATCACCAAATATCTGACATGTAAATTTCATATAATTACAAATTATATTTAATGAAAAGTGATCGGCAGGTAATCATTGTTGTAAAGATATTGGTGAAGAATTAGGGATGATATCAAGGTACTATCAAAGCATAGACACAAGAAAAAAATGTTTCAAATATTTTTTTGCCCATCTCTTAATTGACATTATCACCATAAAGTTTATTTATTTAAAATTTATTTCGTGTTACATGATTCTAGTAATATTGTCCTTGCAACTTTCCAAGCATGAGTTCACAATTCCATTAATGCTGCGTGCATCTGAAAAAATAAAATTTCAAAAAATAAGAAATATTTTTTAAGTCAATTATTAATTTATAATATTTGCTTGATTCATCGTACCAATAAATAAAATAAAATAGAGAAAATATAAACATACCAACAGTATTAGACTTTGAATAAGCACAATTAGTAGCACAATCATATGCAACTGGTGATGAGCTGTCTTGGCATTGCACTCTACAACCGGCAAGACAAGCTATATACAATATAGGATCTTTTAATTCAGGTGTACATGTCAAACCACACTTGGCAAGACAAAGCAATTCACCGATTTTACTATCGGTATCTTCAGGTGGTGTTGGTGAAGGCGATTCATCGACTTGAGCAAAAACAAACACATTCATTGCCATAATTATGACCATAATCAAAATGACATTTTTCATCTTACTCTTTGACATTGTTCTTGTTTATCTTCTAAATATTGTATTTCTCTCTGTAAATGTAAGTTTGATTTGACAATCTATGTTGTTCTCCATTTATAATCATTGAAAAATATCATTTTGAATACATTTTCACACCCTAAATGAGAAAATTGTTTATGATTTTCAATTTTGAAATATGACATGATTGACAATTATATATTAAAAGATTAAAAGTTATGTTTTTGGTACAATTTGATTTTCATTAACTTTTAGCTTAATGGAAAGGAAAAAACTTCAGATTTCTTAGTTTATATATGTCACAATATTATTTTGTAATCCGCTATACAAAATATATATGGTAAAATTCGATTAGATGTCTAAATGAAAATATTTTACAATGTCACTAAAAGATATTGAAATAAATAATGGGTTGAGTTTTCTACATTGATATATTAATTTTTTAAGATATTAAATATTCAATTTTTATTTTGTTGTGAAAATTTTTTAGATGGTAACTCCACAAAAATTAAAAGAGTATTATATAGAAAAATATCTACACCATAAAAAATAGCAATAAATATAAAGTTAATAGTATATCAATCATTAATCATTAATAGTCTATTAGATGAACCAAATATCTATTAAAATTAATATGTTAATAAGTTATCTATTAAAATTTATATTTCTAACTATGATATTATTTTAAAGAAATACGAATTGTTAATCATTCATCACTCTTTCAAACATTCAACAAAAAAATAAATCTCTCTCAAATGCGTGGTTGGGATGCATAAAATAAAAAATCATTATTTTTTTTAGTAAATCCATAGTGTAGATCATCCTACAACTAGAACCCGTAGATTATATTTAGTATTATTGATTTTATATGTCGATAGAAAATATTTGTGTGTTGACTGATTTTATTATTGATTTTATTATATATATATATCGAAATAAATTCACAATATAATGGTGATAATAGTAACAATAATAGTAATAATAATAATAATAATAATAATAATAAAAATAATAATAATAATAATAATAATAGGGGTGACGTGTTGTTTACTAATTTATGTACCGTTTTATTTTAAGGAAATAATTTTACTATTTTTTTTGCGTCTTTACAAATTGTAAAGGATAAAAATTTAAGAGAAGATCCGCGAGTTGGCGGTATATGTGGCATGAACTGATGGCAGTAATAACAAATGAGTTTAAGATCTACCCCACAAGATAAAAAAAAACACTAAATAAAGATAATAAATCACGAATTTGATAAAGAAGTAGACAATTATACCACATTCAGCTTGTTTCTTATTAAACTTGATCGTTAAACTAAAAAGACTTTCTTGTTTATATCATACGTGCATAGAATAATTAAAAAAAATACCTCTATAAGAACAATAATGTGAAAAAAGAGATTACAAGACAAAATAAAATATTTACCGCACTAGAGAGGTTTTTTTATTAGTTCCTGGCTATATTCTTTCTTCTCTCCTTTCTCCCTTTTCAGTTTTCTTGTCCTCTTATTCATAGTTACAAATTATGTTTGAATTTTGGAAGACAATAATTCTCGTTTATAATTATTAAGGTAATTTTTAGCGTTTTCAAAAACCTACCATAAACACTTAAAGATATAAGTTTTTATCTTTTATTAAGAAACAAAAAATTAAATCAGAATTGATATCCTTTATTATTATTATTTTCATTTTTTACTCAACAAAAAGTCAAAAATTTCCTTAACTTATTTTATTATATTTTTTCTGCAAATAAAAATAGAAGAGTTGGGTAAATTAGGCGTCAACAACCTAACTATTTATTTTTATTATTATTTTTACGATTATTTATTTTTTTAATTTTAATTATATATTTACTATTTTTCATAAAAACTTTAAAAATAGTGACCAAAATTAAGTGTCTACATATTCTGTTTTATAATAAGGATTTTATTTGTTTGATAAAGGTTAATTCTATTTTAATAATAATACACTTGTCTATCTGATTTATGCTTAATTTACACTATTCTATTTAATTAATATGTTAGTACCCTATTTCTAAATTTGAAAACATGAAATTATGTTTTAGAGTTCTAACTCTATTTAGGCTATATATTATTATTTTTAACAAAAACATTATAATTACTATTAATTTTAATCATATAATTCGATATAAATATATATATATATATATATTATAAAATATGTTTTCAATGATATATTACAAATAGTTAATAATTGAAATATATGGGAATTTCATTGCATATTTATTTAGTCTTTATTTGTTATTGCTCTCCGCTCTTACACAGAAGGAGATGTGAACTTGTTAAGCTATTTGCATTCGTTGCTGTAGAGATTGTTATGTCTAGTAAAAGCTCCAATTAAGGTAAGAGGTGAGAGAATATTTGATTTCATGAGTATACTATATAATTTGGGATGAGCTGAAACATTGCAATTCGTAGCGATTCATCTAAGACTTACCACGTAAGATTTAGCCTTATTGGATAAATAATTAATTGAAAATATATGATTGGTAATAATGAGGACTAAAATATGAATTAGAAACCTATATAGTAATTGTGAATTAATTTTTGTTAATATTTCTTTTGATTTTTCTGAAATTCCAATTATTATAGGTTAGATATCATATCTACTTGATAAGATGATCGAGAAGGATAAACAAATGTCATCCTTTATATAAGTGTTGAAAACATTAAAAGCATACACTACAACCGCTAAAATCTAAAAGTAATATTAACACATAAAATAGTAGATATAGTTTCACATGCACCGTTAATAAAGTTAAGATTCAATCAAATATCACTACGTTAAAAATGACATTTAACAACGTCCATTTTACAGCGCTTGCTAAACACAAGCGTTGTTGTAAATATATTTTAAAAATAACAGAGCCTTTTACAGCGCTTTTTTGACAAGCGCTGTAAAAAAAGCGCTGTTGTAGGGTCATATAACGTTTGCGCATAATGTTATAAGGCTTTTACAGCTCTTTTCACAAAAGCGCTGTAAAATGAAATGCTTTCGCGTATTATTTTACAGCGCTTTTTTTCACAAGCGCTGTAAAATACATGCACTTTCAAATAATTGAACTACCTATTACAACGCTTTTTTCACAAGCGCTGTAAAATACATGCACTTTTATTGAATTTAACTACCTATTACAGAGCTTTTAGTACAAGCGCTGTAGAATACATCTTTCAAATAATTATATACGTTGGGAACCCTCATATCCTCTACATCTTTCAAATAATTAAATACATGCGCTTTGTTCTACTCTAAGAATCTTCATATCCTCTATGTACTGTGCGGCCATCTACGTTGTCTCAGGTATTTTTTAATTTGTTTTTGTCAAAAAATCTTTAGTTTTTTAATAATTGAAAACTAAAAATTGTTATATATATATATATATATATTAAATCTCTTCTACTAGTCAAAAACTCATACCACATGATCTGTTCTGTTTTGAAATTGTTAGTTGATATTGGTTTCTTTTTTAAACTTGTTGATATGTTCTGAAAGCTAATTATTTTTGTAACTGTATTTATATAAGTCGTATAATATGGATAGGAAATGGATGTCTGTCAATCGATTGTCAAAAGAGTATGAAATTGGAGTGAAGGAGTTTGTTGAGTTTGCAGTGAAGAATGCAAAAGGTCCAAATAGAGTAGTTTGTCCTTGTTTAAAATGTTGTGTTGGAAAACGTGTTAGAGAAGATGAATTAGAAGGACATCTAGTATGTAATGGAATTGGTCAAAGCTACACATGTTGGATAAGACATGGTGAGAAAAAAAAAAGGAAACACTAATTTTGAGAATAGTTCGACAAACTAAATCCGCACACTTTTTGCCAGTAAAGACCACCTATAAGTTAGATCAGCTAACAGAGATCTACATTGCTGAAATTGTGAGGTTACACGGGGTACCATTGAGTATTGTATCAGATCGTGATCCAAAGTTCACATCACATTTTTGGGGAGCATTGCACGAAGCGTTGGGAATGAAACTACGATTGAGTTCAGCTTACCATCCACAAACGGACGGACCGACTGAAAGGAAGAATCAGTCCTTGGAAGATCTATTGAGAGCTTGTGTATTAGATGATAGAGGAAGTTGGGATGATGTACTTCCGTTGATTGAGTTCACCTACAACAATAGTTTCCACGCAAGTATTGGGATGGCACCATATGAAGCTTTATATGGGAGCAAGTGTCAAACGCCCTTGTGTTGGTATAAGGACGGTGAAAATATGATTGTCGGACCAGAGATGGTGCAACAGACTACAGCTAAGGTAAGGAAGATCAAGGAGAGGATGAAGACTTCACAGGATCGTCAGAAGAGTTATACGGACAAGCGTCGCAGACTGTTAGAATTTGAACAGGGTGACCATGTGTTTCTAAGAGTCACACCTACTACTGGAGTTGGTAGAGCATTGAAGTTGAAGAAGTTGACTCTGAAATTCATTGGGCCATACCAGATTTCTGCACGAATTGGGCCTGTTGCTTATCGGATTGCATTGCCTCCGATACTGTCCAATATTCATGACGTGTTTCATGTGTCACAGTTGAGGAAATATCTTACGAATCCATCTCATGTGATCGAACCAGACACAATCCAACTAAAGGATAACTTGTCTTTCGAAGTACCACCTGTGAGAATTGATGACATGAAGATTAAGCGATTGAGGACCAAGGATGTTTCGTTGGTCAAGGTGATTTGGAACCCAATTACTGGAGATGCGACTTGGGAACTGGAGAGCAAGATAAGAGCACAACACCCGGAGTTATTTATCGACACATAGTTTCGAGGACGAAACTAATTTTAGGGGGGTAGTAATGTAAGACCCGTAATTTTAAATTATACCTTATGTATTTTATTGGATTTTGGTATTGAACTCAGGGGCTTTTTAGCCAAGTTATTTATATTTTGGAGTTTATATGACCAAAAAGATATTTTGATGCCCGATTAGAATTACTCATCGATAAATAAATTAAATTAACTGCGGTGAATCTTTTACGAAGAGTTTAATGCATTATGGGTGAAAGGGTAGTTTAATAAATATCTAAAGATTTTAAGATGTTTGTTAATTAATATATATGTTTATATATAAAGAAAAGGAAAGGAAGGAAATGGGAGAAAAAGAAATAGAAAGGAAAGAAAAAGGAAGAAAGGAAAACAGAAAACATTTTCCGCCTCCTTCCTCTCTTTGCGTCACGCATCATCATCTTCTCCCTTCCTCCATTGTTGCTCGTTTTTGCTTCCTTTTCTTTCCTTTGGATTCGAAAATTGATAGTGGGTGATAGGACAAGGATTTCTCAACTCCACTCTTCCTCTTTGATCTGAAAACGAAGGAAAACGGTTTAGGGATTTCAAAACCGTCAAACACAAATCTCGCCGTTTCTTCTGGATCCAAGCTTCGTTTCGCGAAGGGATAGAAGGAAAAGTTGCTCACCACTACACTGCGGTGCTAGTGAGCTAACTTCAGAAGCGTCGTCGCGAGCAAAGTTTTTACCGGAATTTATCGTGGTGTCGTAAATCGACGTTAAAGCTAACGTTAAGGTAAGGGCTCCTTCCAAACTTTTAGATTTCATTTAGGGCCTTACCTGTGGTTGTGTGGAAAAGAATTTTGTTAGGGTTTAAGTATTGATTTGGGGGAAAATGAATTTAACTCATTTGTGTATGATTTTGAGTATATGAACGTTGTTGTGTTTGAGTGATGGATTGTATTGATTTGTGTTGTCGTATTCGACGTGTTCATATTTGATAATCATAGAATTTGAGATGTGGTTTGTGTGGTTTGTGTGGAAAAGTGGTTTGATGTGTTTTGGTGTGAATTATGGATTGAATGGGAAAGTATGTTTGAGTTTGTTGTGCGTGGAATTTGAAAATCGTTTAAGTTAAATCAGTATTAAGAATGGAGAATCTCTTAATGACTTATTTACTTAATGTTGTCCTGAAAACCATTAGAGTTAAACGAGTATTAAGAATGGGGAATCTCTTAACGTCTTGTTTACTTAATGTGTGTTTGTGAAAATAGTTTTGAGTTAAAAGAGTATTAAGAATGGGGAATCTCTTAATATCTCTGTTTACTAATGTTTTGGAAAATCATTTAAGTCAAATGAGAATTAAGAATGGGGAATCTCTTAATTTCTTGTTTACTTAATGTTTGTCTTGAAAATCGTTTAAGTTAACTTGGCGTTAAGAATGGGGAATCTCTTAATGTCTTGGTTACTTAATATTGTTTTGAAAAATCATTTAAGTTAACTGGGCATTAAGAATGGGGAATCTCTTAATGTCTTGGTTACTTAATGTTGTTTTGAAAATCGTTTAAGTTAAAAGAATATTGAGAATGGGGAATCTCTTAATATGTCTGTTTGCTTAATGTTTGGCGTGAAAATCGTTTAAGTTAAATGAGTATTGAAAATGGGGAATCTTTTAATATCTGCATTTACTTAACGATTCTTGTGGATGGAGTCAGTGTATGTTCATGCATTTCATTCTGGTAAATTATGCTGACCCGTGATAGGTGGCAACTCGGTAAACAGTATTGACCCGTGATAGGTGATATGTTTACGATTTACTTTCTGGTAGGTTGTGCTGACCCGTGATAGGTGGCACCTTGGTAAATAGTACTTTGGCCTGTGATAGGCGGTACCTTTACGACTTACGCTTTTTCTTTTAGTAAATCGTGCTGACCCGTGATAGGTGGCACTTCGGTAAACAGTACTGACCCGTGATAGGTGGTACGTTTACGATTTACGCTTTTTAGTAAATCGTGCTGACCCGTGATAGGTGGCACCTCGGTAATTGGTACTTTGGCCTGCGATAGGCGGTACAATTATGATTTACGGCCCTTCGTGGAGGGTTTTGGTTTGGAATTCCGAGTCCATGCATTTTGGCATATACACATTGCATTAGGGTGCTTGGCACACGAGTCGTGGTTGATTCAAATTATGATTGTGTTGATTTTGCTAAGTGTTATGGTTTGAAATTATGTGTAAGTGTGTTTTGCTTCAAAGTATGATTGTGTTGATTTTGCTAAGTGTTATGGTTTGAAATTATGTGTAAGTGTGTTTCGATTCAAAGTATGATTATGTTGATTTTGCTAAGTGTTATGGTTTGAAATTATGTGTAGGTGTGTTTTGATTCACATTGTGATTGAGTTGGTTTATGATTTTTTGAAAGAATACACGGGGAAATCGATTTACCCAATCGATTTGATGAGTTACAGGGGCTCTGTCCTTCCTGAAGTCGATTTACCCAATCGATTCTGTGATATGTTTTTTCAAAATGATTTGAGAAATCGATTTGGTAAATCGATTGGATTCTATTGGATTCAATTGGATTCAACACAGGGGCCTTGTCTTTCCCAAAATCGATTTGCCCAATCGATTGGATTCAACACAGGGGCTTTGTCTTTCCCAAAATCGATTTGCCCAATCGATTGGATTCAACACAGGGGCTTTGTCTTTCTCAAATCGATTTTCCCAATCAATTGGATCCAATACAGGGACTCTGTCTTCCACGAAATCGATTTACCCAATCGATTGGACAATGCAAGGGCTCAATCCTTCTCGAAATCGATTGCTCCAATCGATTGAGGCAAGTCTAGGGTTCAATTTTTACTAAAAACTTTCAAGAAATCGATTTGCCCAATCGATTGGCACAGTAGGTAATCTTATTTTGTGTTAGATGATGGATTTCTCGATTGATTATCAATGCATTGGTCAGTTATGTATTACTTGATGGATTGAGAACTTTATTTTGATTTCATTATCATTTGGTAAGCATTGTATGAGCTTTTAGCATATGGAAAACTTTTTAAGATGCATGCTAAGTTGAAAGGGGTATTTTGTGCATTTGAAAACTTATATGTTATTTGTTAACTGTTAATTTCGGTTGGTGACCCTTTACAACTATTGTGGAAATCTGGGCTTTGCCCTCAGATGAGAGTTAGGGCGGTCCTACTGGTTCGTACCCTATGGATGGGAATGTGGATGGGAATGCTTGATTGGAGCTACGTTAGGAGGATCTCACGGGGCGCGTAGAGATTACTCGAGGCGTATAGTTTTTTATTTTGTTATGTATAGAATGATCAGACTAGGTTGTCACTCAGGATACATATGTCTTTTTTTTTTTTGGGCTACTTTTATTTTATATTGGAAGGATGTACATGTACTAATGTTGGCATCAGGACATGCTTTGAATTTATTTTTTTGAAAATGAAAACTTTTCCGCTGTTTGTAAATTATAATGACTCAATTATTTATCCAAGGGTTTTACCTTATTTGATTATGTATTGTATTTTATTTTCTTTAAAAAAAAAAATACACTCTCGCTTTGAAAAACGGGGTGTTACAGAGTGATGCAGAGAAAGAATTATATAATGGTTATACTAAATTCACAAGATTGTCGACGATATTAAAGTTGTACAACTTAAAAGCGAGTAATGGATGGTCTGATAAAAGCTTTACAAAATTATTAACACTCATAAAAGATATGTTGTCAGATGATAATGAACTTGCCAGTCGAACCTATGAGGCTAAACAAATTTTTTGTTCTATTGGCATGAGTTACGAAAGGATTCATGTGTCTCCTAATGATTGCATTTTATTTCGAAATAAATATGAACTACTTAAGGCGTGTCCGAAATGCAATGTCTCTCGATATAAGAAGAAAGAATATAATCCAGCAAAAGTCGTGTGGTATTTTCCTATAATACCAAGATTTAGGCGCATGTATCGTAGTGAAGAAGATTCAAAACACTTGACATGACATGCAGATGAAAGAATTAGAGATGGAATGTTTTGACACCCTGCAGATTCCCCACAATGGGCAAAAATTGATCACGAGTATCTTGAATTCGGGATAGAGTCAAGAAATCTAAGACTTGCACTTTCCACTGATGGAATGAATCCACATGGTCTTCAAAGCATCTCACCTAGCACGTGGCCTGTGATTTTGGTAATATATAACCTACCTCCATGGTTATGTATGAAGTGTAAGTTTATGATGTTGTCTCTGTTAATTTTTGGACCAAAACAACCGGGGAATGATATTGACGTATACTTGACTCCTTTAATCGAAGATTTAAAATGTATGTGGGAAACAGGTGTGGAAGTTTATGATGGGTATAAGAAAGAATGTTTCAATTTGAGGACTATGTTGCTCGGCACAATTAATGATTTTCCAGCATATGGTAATTTATCAGGATATAGCATTAAAGGTCAGTGTGCATGTCGTATATGTGAAGAGAGTACAAATTGGATGCAGTTGAAATATTGTAAGAAGAATGTGTTTCTTGGACATCGTAGATTTTTACCTTATAGTCATCAGTATCATGGGCAGAGAAATGCATCCAATGGAAAATCAGAGGAAGGTAAAGCTCCTTTAGCACCGGCTGGATATCAAATACTTGAAAAAGTACAAGGTTTGACCAATAAATTTGGCAAACCTTTTGCGGGAGAGCTGGTCAAAACTGGGTGGAAGAAAAAGTCAATTTTCTTTCAATTGCCATATTGGAAGTCATTGTATATAAGACATTTCCTCGATGTGATGCATATTGAAAAAAATGTATTTGATAGTGTTATTGGTACGTTACTTAATGATCCAAGAAAGTCTAAAGATGGCATCAACGCAAGATTGGACTTGGTCGATATGGGAATAAGAAATGAATTGGCTCCAGTAAAGAAAGGAAATCGCATATATCTACCTCCAACCGCTCATACTCTATCTAGAAAGGAAAAAATTGTTTTATGTAAATTTCTACACGAAGTTAAAGTTCCAGAAGGATACTCTACAAACATTAAAAATTTGGTTTGTATGAAAGACCTCAAGTTAAAAGGTTTGAAGACCCATGATTGTCATATTCTAATGGAGCATTTGCTACCAATAGACGTTCCATTTTACCTGAAAAAGTTCAACTAGCCTTAACTAGATTATGTTTCTTCTTTAGAGAAATTTGTAGTAAAGTGATCGACCCTCAGAAATTACCGACATTGCATAGGGAAGTTGTTGTTACTTTGTTCAAATAAACACTATAAAAGACTCTTTTAAAAATAAAATAAAGAGATCTTTTACAGCGCTTATTTAGAAAAGCATTGTAAAAGGCTTTTAAAAAAAACATTCATATAACATAACAAAACAAGAAGGTCTATTACAGTGCTTATCGGGAAAAATGTTGTAAAATAGCCTTTAAAAAAATTAAATAAGGACGTCTTTTAGAGCGCTTTTAAACAAGTGCTGTAAAAGGCTTAGGCCTTTTAGAGCGCTTTTTGAAAAAGCGCTGTAAAAGAGTTATAAAAAAGCGCTGTAAAAGGGTTTTATATATAACAGTAACTGCTTCAGTTTCCTCTTCATTATGTAAACTTCACTATCATCTCAACCTTCATCGTTCTTCTCTTCTTTTACAAACCCTATAATCCCGTCCATTACGAACCTTATTTCCACGATCATCTCCTTCATTTCGAACCTTATTTCCATCCAAGATCATCTCTCCCATTGCACACAATATAGTTTCATTGAAATATGTAACCCTCATTACGTATTTCTTCAAACCGTATTTATGTGAACCATATTTCTGTGAAATTTCTGCATTTCCTCTTTTCTTCACATTTCATCTTTCTTCGAACCATTATTCAAGTATTGATGTTATTAATTTTTTGTAATCATTAAAATGCATGTTGAACTTGTTTACGATATACCGATACATGTTGAGCTTGTTTATAATAATGCATGATGCATGTTGAGCTTGTTGATATTATACTAAACTGCATGTTGAATTTGTTGTAGTTAAATGGATACAAACAAAGATTTATAATGTCAAAATGAAGAAGTTGGCACCACTAAGACTTATGAAAATGAAGTCAAACGTGGTGCAACTATAATGCAAAAAGTGATTAAAGCAAGGAGCAATGGCACCAAGTTTGAGGTTATACTATACTATACTTTGTTTACTGTGTATTTTTTTATCTTTTTTTTAATAGCATGTACTTACTATATGAGTTTATTAGGTTGGCTGGAATGAGAGTGGTCAGCCAATTGACTCCAACAGCTCTATGTTTGTAAGCTATATTGGGGCTGTTGTTCGTCAAAATATCCCAATTACGATTGACGATTGGAGAGTTGCTAGGAAGATCCATCGGGGATTTAGATCTCATCTCTCAAATTTCTATCTAAAAGATAGAGAAGGAAACACAAATGCTGAAGCTTCAAAAATATATCAACATTATATATCAAACGATGAATGGAGTGCATTTGTTTCCAAACGTTCTGACCCCGCGTTTGTCGTAAGTGATTAATTTATTAGCATTTGTGTTTTATTATTCATATTTGTAGCATATTTTAAATTTTTACACAATTGCTATTTTCTTTATATAGAATATCAGTAAGGCAAATCGCGAACGGGCAAGCAATTCAACACACCCATACAAAAAATCACGTATGGGATATGCACGCCTTGATCAACAACTTGTAAGTAATTAAACATCACTTTGATATAATGAAGTAATTTGTATTATAAACTATAGTGTGTAACTAATTTGTATTATTTTGTTTATGATCTTAACGAATAGCATAAAGACACCCAAGACGATCAACCCTTGGGTCGTCAAATATTATGGAAGGAAGCGCGTGTTAATAAAGACGGAGTGGTTGATAATGAAAATGTCAAAAAAGTAGTAGAACTTTGTGTAAGTATATTATCACTTTAATATTTTTTAATATTGTATTTATCACTTGAATACTTTTTAATATTGTATTTTAAAAATGCTATTGAACTTATCTTTTTAATTTTACATGTATTTTAGGAGATTATCGAACAAAGTTCTGAAAATCAAGAGGGCAACAAGGATACTTGCAAGGACATTCTTGATAAAGTGTTTAATGTCCCTGAGTATTCCGGTCGGATTAGGGGGAAAGGATTTGGCGTAACTTACAGAGCAAGTGGCACAATTGGTGAATATGAACAAAGACAAGCAACTCCCGGATCAACTCCAACATGAAATACAAATGGAGAGTGAAACTGCGAGTTGCAACGTCGGTCTGAAAAGTATTCCCGAGGTAATTAATTACTTACTTGCTTATGTAATTACTTATGTATTAAACAAACTTATATATTAACCGTACTTATGTTTTAACTATTGATTTAGAGTGTCACTCTATGTGTCCTATACTTGTCCTCGCCTACTCATCGGAAGGTGGAAAAAGGAAAATTGTATAATACTTCGGGAGAAGTATTGCACAATACTCTGATCCCTGCGGGCCATGTCAAAGTATCACCTGTTGTTGCTTTCGAACCAACTGCACCGTTGCCGATACGGACAACGATGGAGATATGCAGTTATTGGGCGACGCTATTGGTAGTTACGTGGCATGGCCCACAAACCTTGTTGCCCTCGATAAGGTATATTTAATTAATTTAAATGTATGTTTAATTGATATGTATATTTAATTACTGATTTTTTTCCGCTCCTAACTTTAATTTCACATTTTTATTTAGCTGCTGAAAATTAAGCCTAAAGGGAATGATAAAAAAATTCCCATAAACGAATCAGTTACATCTCCCGAAAAGGTTTTGTCACATTTATTGCATAAGGTTTGTCAATTTTTTCATATTCAATAAACTAACATTTAATCTCATTTTTGTAGATCCAATTAAATAAACCACCCTTACAGCCAAAAAAAGGCAGCAAACCTCAAAAATTGGAGGTTAATAGAGCTGCCAAATCACAAAGGTCGGAGGGTAATAAAGCTGCCAAACTTGCAGCAAGAAAAAAACTGGATCGGGGAAAATCGGTCGCTGCTGTTGCTGCTCCTAAAATAATTCAGCCATGCCTTGGTAAATACGGGGCGTGTCTTGACATCCAAGTAAAAAGGAACATGGGCAGCAGCGACGATTCGCGCATCGTACCCATGAATAAAGATATATTCGAAGATGAGTATGATGAATTTCTCGAAAAGGAGCACATATACGAACTTCTCGAAAAGGAGCACATATACAAACTTCTCGAACATAAAGAGCTTAGTGCTACTGTAATGAGCTTGTACATAAGGTAAAAAATACTTTTAATTGCATTTATTGGTAATTAATTAAATGTATTGGTAATTAATCTAGTTTAAAATTTTCATTGAAGGTTTTTGTATGAGAAGATCGTGTGCACGAGGAAATTGTCAAATAAATACTCATTCTTGTCTCTACATAAGATGTCGATGTGGAAACTCGAGCCAGAAAATGTAAAGAAATACATTGTAAATATGTTATTAGGAAATAAAGAAAAGGATAAATTGTTCTTCGCACCATATAATTCAGGGTACGTAATTTTATCTTTTTTATTTGATGAGAATTTAATTTATTAGTTGTGTATAAACAAAATTGCTTAACCAATTTTTTGTTGTTGTAGGGCACATTGGGTGCTATTTGCAATCAATGCGGTCTCTGAAGTTATATACTATTTGGATCCCGTGCATGACAACTACAACAATCACTCCGAAATAAAGACTATGTTCGACACGTAAGTAATATTCATTTATTTCTTACACACATATATATATATATATATAAATAATGTGTTTGTTCATGCTATAATAATCACATTTATTCATTCGATAGTGCCTTAAAAGTTTTTCGAGCTCAAAGAGGTGGTACAGTGTCGAAGCAAAAGTCTAATAACATTACATGGATCCCAATAAAGTGCCCTCGTCAAACAAACAACATCGACTGTGGGTACTACGTATTGAGATTCATGAAGGAGATTGTTGACAAGAATAAAACTATTATCCCAGAAACAGTACGGTATTTTCATTATATGATTTTCATATATAAATTATCTATATATTTGATACTAACTTAATATAATATGTTCAATTTTTATATTGCAGTACTTTGACAATTCCAGTCCATCATATTCTGAGGAAGATCTAATGGAATTAAAGGAAGAATGGTGTGAGTATGTGCTTGAAATGAAAATTATTTGATTTTCTGGGAAATAGCATGCTGCTGGGCAAGGGATCTGAATATTATATGGTAGCTAGTGCATATTCTGTATATTTTTTATGTTATTAGTATATGATCATAGGACAATATATGAACATGCATATGAATATGTAGTTAATTAAGTTGTAAATTAGGTTCAATGTATATGTAGTTAATTAGGTTGTAAAATAGGTTATATGTATGTATCAGAATGTAGTTAATTAGGTTGTAAATTATAGTGTTACAGGGTTATATATATGTATCTGATTGTGTGAATTGCTTATTGTAAATTACAGTGTTATAGGGTTATATATATGTATCTGGTTGTGTTGTGTTTTGTGAACTGGTTGTGTTGTGTGAACTGATTCTGGTTGTGTTGTGTGAACTGAATCAAAATAATTTTGGATAAAAAGATAAAAGACAGCGCTTTCTAAAAAAAATGCCATAAAAAGCTAAAAAGCGCTTTTCAAAAATTTAATTTACAACGTTTTTTTTAAAAAACAAAATACACATTTTACAGCGCTTTTTTGAAAAAGCGCTGTAAAAGGCACACCAAATATATAAATTATGGGTCTGCATTTTACAACACTTTTTAAAACAAGCGCTACAAAAGGCACACAAAATATATGAATTATGGGTCTGCATTTTACGGCGCATTTTAAAAAGCGTTGTAAGTCAACATTATTAATTTATAATATTCGCTTGATTCATCATACCAATATTTAACATAAAATAGAGAAAATATAAACATACCAACAGTATCGGACTTCGAATAAGCACAATTAGTAGCACAATCATATGCAACTGGTGATGAGCTGTCTTGGCATTGCACTCTACAACCGGCAAGACAAGCTATATACAATATAGGATCTTTTAATTCAGGTGTACATGTCAAACCACACTTGGCAAGACAAAGCAATTCACCGATTTTACTATCTGTATCTTCAGGTGGTGTTGGTGTAGGAGATTTATCGACTTGAGCAAAAACAAACATATTCATTGCCATAATTATGACTATAATCATAACGATATTTTTCATCTCACTCTTTGACATTGTTTTTGTTTATCTTCTAAATATTGTATTTTTTCTTTGTAAATGTAAGTTTGATTTGACAATATATTTTGTTCTCCATTTATAATCATTGGAAAATATTATCATGAAAATATTTTCACACCCTAAATGACAAAATTGTTTATGATTGTCAATTTTGGAATATGACATGATTGACAATTATATATTAAAAGATTAAAAGATTAGATTTTCATTAACTTTTAGCTTAATGGGAAGAAAAAAAATTCAAATTTATTAGTTTATATATGTCACAATATTATTTTCTAATCCGCTATACAAAATATATATGGTAAAATTTCATTAGATGTTGAAATGAAAATATTTTACAATGTCACTAAATGATATAGAAATAAATAATAGTTTTTAACAAAGATATTTAATATTCATTTTTTACTTTGTTGTGAAAATTTCTTATATAGTAACTCCACTAAAATAAAAAGAGTATTATATAAAAAATTATATACACTATAAAATATAGCAATAAATATAAAGTTAATAATATGTTAATCATTAATTAATAGTCTATTCGATGAACCAAATATCCATTAAAATTAATGTAATCTATTAAAATTACATTACTAACTATGATATTATTTTAAAGAAATACTAATTGCTAATAATTGATCACCCTTTCAATCGTTCAACCATATAATAGATGTCTCTCAAATGTGTGGTTGGGATGCATAATATAAAAAATCATTATTTTTTCAAATAAACCCATAGTGTGATCATCCTACAAATAAAAGCATTAAACTTTATTTAGTATTTAAAATCATAAAAGCATTAAATTCTATGAAAACATGTTAGCACACCACTTATATTAACTAACAAATATAAAACATAAATTTTAATTGGGAAAATAGAAATATGGTTGAACAATATATATTGCTTTTATATGAATATATGAGTTTATGATTCTTTAATCGAGGTTACGTTAGTTTTTAGGGTTTGAACTCAAGAGTTTGTAAAATGCTTTTTGACCTTCATCTCTATGGGCATTCACACATGCATGTGAATTTATGGATATTTTTTAAAAAAAAAATAATGTCGTCAAATGTTATGACTTTTCGCGTTACTTATTTTTATATTTTAAAAATTTAACTTAACATTCAATATACTTTTATAAATTTATTGATATTTATAATATATGTTAGTGTAAATACTTTATTCGTATTTGTTAGACAATAAATTATAATGATTATATTTTTATTAAAAAGATATAATATGATAATGATAATGCACATGTAATTATTATTTTGTAAACCAAGATTTAAAATAACATTGAACTCTTCGGTCTATACCTTCTATTAGTATTTTTATTTTATTTTATTTCCATGTGCTTTGAGAAATGCGTGTGAATTTATGGGTATTTTTGAAGTTTTTGTAAGATATATGCCCCATTTACATTGATTTTGATATAACTTCCAAACATACAATGTATGCATTATATGATTAGTCTAACAATTTGAGTTGAGTTACAGTTCAGCAAGGATTAATTATATCATAAGGCTTGAAGATTATGCAAAAGAATCAAACACTACAATTGGACAAGGCTTGAAGATCATGTACAAATTTGTCTATTAGTTATAGTGTTTGTCTATTAGTTATAGTGTTTATTAGGTAGATTCAATCATAATGATTTCTCATATAATATCTGCCAATGAAATCATAAAATAAGTTTTTAATCAATCAAGTAATAAATCAATTGGTAAATCAATTGATAAATTAATTGAGCAATCGATTGTCTGACTCACAGAATAAAGGTTTCACTAAGTTAATCGATTGGGAAGTCAATTACTTAAGGGTTTTTAGTAAAACCTGTGTTTTGTGACTAAACAAATCAATTGGACAATCGATTTGCAAATCAATTGAGTAATTGATTTTGTGATTCACATAACCAAGCTCTTACTGAGTTAATTGATTGGAAAATCGATTACGAAAATGTTTTTTCATCAGACATGTGTTCTGTGATTAACAAAATCGATTGGACAATCAATTGAAATAAGTTTCTTAAGTTGCAAGTTTTGTACTAATCAATTAGGTAATCGATTGTCTAATCCACAGAACAAATTTTCATTGAGTTAATCAATTGGGAAATCGATTACTTAAATGTTTTTAATCAGGTATGTGTTCTTTGATTAAAGCAATCGATTGGAAAATTGATGACTATATTTTTCTTAAGTAACAAACTTTTACTAATCGATTGCATGAATGAAGTAGTTTGTCATGTATCAGAAACATATTGCATAATCGATTGGCACATCGATTTGAACTAAATATCTGAGTTACTGGGACAAGCCAAGTCGATTGGCAAATCGATTGGCATAAATGTCTGAGTTATAGGGAGAATTTAGCCCATTGCCAAATTGATTATGTTAAGAAAAGAATCGACTGGGTAATCGATTGTTTTGATCTCGTTGTTTGAACAAAACAAGTATAATCGATTATTAAATCGATTATTAAATCGATTCTGATATGAACTGAGTATCAGTTTCTGATATATGCATTAAAAGAATCGATTAGGAAAATGATTAGTTCATATAGTTTCAAGATTAAAGAAAAACAAGAAACGCGATAATCGATTAGGCAATCGATTAAGCTGGTATTACACTTTAATAAAATCGATTGGGAAATCAATTTTTCTGATGTTTTTCTGAAACTATATAAACTGAATCAATCACAATTTTTCATAACAATCATAACATTTTTCATAACACAGAAAACTGAAAGTGCTTCATTGGTTTTTAAAAAAATACACCTTGACAGAAAGATTGTTATAACTCACAAAATACTCATTGGAAAAATACTTAGAGTGTGAGATTTCTATTGTGATTGAAAATGTTCTTAATTCTTTTCTTCTCTTTTTGAAAGAAACATTGTTGTAAAAGAAAGTGTGCGAAAAATCCAGTAGTATTAAACTAGTGGTTATCTTTTAGGATGCTTGTGTTCATCTAAAAGAAGCCTCAACTTGATCTCGCTAGAGTTTGATGAGTAGCTCTTAGGGATAGGTTGGTGTTGTGGTAGAAGTGGTGTTGAGTTGGATGGATAGGTTGTGAGGGGCTGGAATATCTGTAAAATAAACTCAAATCAATTCTAGTGAAAGGCTGAAATCTGAGATTGATTTCAGGACTGGATATAGGCTATCGAATCGATAGCCGAACCAGTATAAAAATCCTAGTGCACAAATTCTCTCTCTCTCTCTCTCTTCTCTTTATATTGTTCGTGCATGTGTTCTTGAATGTTTGTTCTTGAATGTTTTGTTTTTGAATCTTTGTCTTGAATAATCTTTTCAATCTATCACTGTTAAAATTGGAATTAATATTAAACAAGTTGGTTTTAATATTAAGTTCATCACTTAGGAAAAATTGGATAATCTTGTTAACAATATTGTATAAAACTTCCTAATGATAGAGGCCATAATTCCAACAGTTTTAAATATTGTCAATTGTTGTGACTTTTAGTGTTTCTTTTATTTAATTTAACATTTGATAAAGTTTAACATATAAATTTGTTATTTTCACAAAATAACGACTGTGTTCATTAATATTATTAATAAATAAAATGTATATATATATATATATAATAAAATGTATTAATAAATAAAATATATATATATATATATATATAAGTTAAAAAAGTATGATATATTTCGACAACTAATAACACATTTTATTAATTAATAATATTAATGAACATAGTTGTTATTTTGTGAAGGAAGATTGAAAATAGGTTTAAATATATTTTTTTTCGTTGCAAATATGTTTCATTTTTATTTTAGTCTCAATAAAATTTTTTTGTTTGATTTATACCATTTTAAATTTTAATAAGTTTTAAAAAAGTCACTTACGAATCTTTTATAGTAAAAATATTGTAACATGACTAATTTTAGTTGAAGTGACACATGATAACCGTGTAATTGTTGTTGACTAGAATTAAAGTTTATTTTATTAACTTATTTATTCATTTAATTAAAATATTTTAACTAATTTATTATTTAAAAAACCAATTAAATAATAAAAACTCAATAATCTTCATCTTTAATCCCAAATTTTTTAATAAAAATTCAACAAGCTTCATCTTCAACTCTAATTTCTTCATCTTTAAATCAGAAGTTCTTATATCTGATCCAAATCGTAAAAATTCTAATCTCTTGTTTTTCTACCATCACATCCTAAATTCTTAGAATCAATAATCAAATTGTCTCTTCAAATTAACTTGCACCAATTGGAAAATAAAAAGTTTGTAAAAGGTGTTGATGATCAAATGTTTATTTGTACAAATAGTTTTTCCTATAGAAAATTTGGGGAGAGATATATTGATGAGGAAGCATATAGGGATAGTGGCATTCAACAACATCACTAGGTTAGCATCTGGGAAAAGATTTGTGAACTTAGAGGGTGTAATGGAAGAGCAAAGAATAGAATTTTGGGCTATAGGTTTAAATGGGGACGAGTTACGAGCATCTCTAGCTATGGCACTAACATTAGAATTTTTAGGGTTTGGATCATATATAAGAATTTGTGATTTAAAGATAAAGAAATTAGGGTTGAAGGTGAAGATTGTAGAATTTTAATTAAAAAATTTGGGGTTGAAGACGTAGATTATTGAGTTATTATTATTTAATTGATTGATTAATTTTTGAGTTTTTAATTAAATAAGTTAATAAAATGAATTTTAATTTTAAATATTAAACATTGTCTAGTTAACAACAATTACACGGTCGCGATGTACCACTTCATGCAAATATGGCCATGTAACCATTTTTTACAAAAAAATATCATAAATGAATTTTTTAAAACTGGTTAGAATTTGCAAGGGTATAAATCAATTTAAAAAAAGTTACATATACTAAATAAGTTAATAAAATGAATGGAAAGATGAAAATGTCAACAGTTAAATGAAGAAGCCCAAAGAAAGGATAATGGTTTGATTAATTCTTCCTCAAAGTTAGAAGCACTAGTTACAAAGTCACGAGGGGGAATTCAATCTAGACACTTCCTTAGGCGCGAAAACTTAGAAAGTCGTAGCAAGTCGATGACTAGAAAAGAAGCGATATGCTGCAATTGTGTCAAAACGGGTCATATTAAAAGAAATTGAAATTGCATGTTTCTCAAGAGAGATCAATCAAGGGAAAAATATGAAGACAAAGAGAAGACAAATGATAAAGATGCAACTCTAGTTGCATCTATTAATGATGTCTACATTGTTTGTGACGATAATTTCATAAACATACATGTCAGGTTTCAACATGTTACTCCTAGGCGTGAGATGAAAGAGTGTGTAAAATTATTAGTATGTGAGATTTTTGGTTGAAACAAATATTGGAAGTAAGCTTAAATTGAAGAATGTCGGCCATATTCCTGATATTCGTCTCAACTTAATTTTAATGAAAGCCTTGGATATTTCAGTGTTTTCACACTTACTTTGGTGGTGGTGGAATATGTAAAGTCAACAATGAATATCTAATTGTAGCCAAGTTTCATTTCTCACTATAAGATGTCTACGAAGCTATGCAATGAAGTGGTGAGTGCAATTGAATATGCATCTTCTGATTTATGGCATTTGAGCCTTGATCACTTGAGTGATAAATGACTTAACATACCTCCAAAGAATAGCTTTCATCTTGAGAAAGTATTCATCTAAAAACTTGTACTCATTATTTTGCTAGAAAATAACATAGAGTTTCTTTTCATAATATTGGTCATTACATCAGGTAAAATATCATTGATTTAGTTCATACCGATGTTTGTATGATGGATAATAAATCTCTTGGTGGTGCACTGTATTTTGATACTTTTATCAACGACCATTCTAGAAAAGTGTGGGTTTTTCCTTTGAAATCTAAATATCAAGTACTTCGTGTCTTCAAGCACTTTCATAAATGTATTGAAAGAGAAATGGGAAGGAAATTGAAATGTATCCGATCAGATAATGGTGGTGAATACAAAGGTTCATTTGAAGAGTATTGTAAAGAACATGGATTCGGGCTTGAAAAAATAGTTCCAAAGGTGCATCAACATAATGGTGTTGTAGAGAGAATGAATCGTATGATTGATGATACAATTAGGTTTATGCTCTCTCATGCAAAATCATCAAAAATGTTTTTGGTTGAAGCAATGAAAATGGCAGTAGATTTAATTGATCTTTCTCTTTCTATCCCACTTGATGATGATGTTCCAAACAGATTGTCGACAGGGAAATGTGTCTCTTATCTTCATTTGAGAGTGTATGGATACAAATGTTTTGTTCATGTTCCAAGTTAATTTGAAGAACTATGACCCTTACTTGTTTTGATGATAACAAATTCATTATGTGACTACAATTTAAAGCATTAGCATTATGATTAAGTGTGCAGTTCCCAGATCAAGTGGATTTTGTATAATATTACATTGCATCCTTTGATGATTGAAGACAATTTTTGCACATCCCCTAATAAACACTCTGAATCCATTATTTGTCTAAAGGTTTGTGAGGCATGCTTTGATCATTGTATCCTCTATGCCTTTTCTCTTCATACCAAGATACACAAAATCTGTTGGACATAAGTTTCCCTGATTTTGAGTTTTGACATAATTAACAAGCATACAATGTTTTGTGATTAAGCTAACTATGTGAATCAAGTTGCATTTCAGGTAGAAACACACACACACTAAACATATGGACACAATGCTTGGAACGCAAGGAATCAAGCTTGAAGTGAAGCATGTGCTGGACAAAGTCAACTATGCTTATGTGTCTTTAGTGATTGTGTTTATTAGGCTTTAGACTTATCATACATGAGTTCATGCATAAGTGTTGCCAAGATAAAAATGTGTTTTTAATTAAACTTAGTAAACAAAATCGATTGACTAATCAATTGACTAATCCATTGGGCAATCGATTGATTGACTCAGGAGTAAAGTTATCACTGATCCAATCGATTGGTAAATCGATTCTGTGAAGGATATCAATGAAACTTGAACTCTGGGTGCAAAGCAATCGATTGGACAATTGATTCATGCATCAATTGAGAAATCCATTGTGTGAGTTACAGGGGCAAGTCACAAGTCTTTTAAATCGATTTCGAGCTTAAATTGTTTCTGACTTAACCACTGTAACATACCAATCGATTGGACAATCGATTGGAACATCAATTGATAAATCGATTGAATGAGACACAGAGACAAATATCCTTTAACCAAATCGATTGGGCAAAAGTTTTTCTAAGTCAGTAGCTCTATGACAAATCCAATCGATTGAGACATCAATTGAATTTTATTTCTTGACTAGCAAGACATATACTAATCGATTGACAAATCGATTGGGTGTGGAAAATGTTTAATCATATATCAGAAACCAAGGTCTTAGTCGATTGGCAAATCAATGTTTTCAAAATGGCTAAGTCCTAGTAACAATTCAAATCGATTGGTAAATCGCTTGGAATTGAATAACTGGAACATTGGGACAAAGCAAATCGATTGACGAATCGATTCGTGCAATTTTCTGAAGTCCCAGAGAACAGTCCAATCGATTGACAAATGGATTGGAGAAATTGTTTCAGTTACAGACCAATTGCCAAATCGATTAAGATGAAATATTAGTCGATTGTGGAATCGATTGTTTTGATCTCGTTGTTGGAACAAAACATTCGAAATCGATTACTCAATCTAAGCTGATATGAACTTGTCTCAGTTTTCTAATGAATTATTTCAATCGATTGGGAAATCGATTGATGCATATATTTTCAAGATTCAAGAAAAACAAGAAACACGAGCATCGATTGGAGTGTTTCTATGCTTTATAAAATCGATTGGCAAATCGATTTATATGTGTTTTTCTGAAACATGTAAAAACTGTCTCAAAACTGTTTTTCAAACAGGATGAACATAACTTTTGATTTGACATAGAATTTGAAACTTTCCAAAAACAGAACCTTTGAGACTTTGAATTTTTGATACACACAATACTTTGAAAAAACTTAACAATTTGGCAAACACTTATAGTTTGAAAACCATTGTGTGATCAAGTCGCTTTTGTTAGAAAGATCTTTTGATCTTCTTTGTTGTCAATTTTCTGTAAAATTATATTGAAACCAAATTGTGTAAAAATCCAGTAGCTAAACTGGTGGTTACCGTTCGTTGATGCTTGTGATCATCAAGAAGGAACCTTATTGCGATCTTGTGTGAGTTTGCCGGAATAACACAAGGGATGCAATGGATGTATGTTAGAATCAAGATACTTGGATAAATAGGCTAGCAGCTAGCTGGACAATCTGTAAAAGTACTATAGAAGATTCTAGTGGAAAAGGCTATGATCAAGTTGATCTTGGGACTAGATGTAGGTTGTCTTACAGACGACCGAACCAGGATAAATTTCTGAGTATCGTTCTTCTATCCCTTATCTTTTACTTAATTGTTTGATTGTTTAATATTGATACATGCTCCATTTTGTGATTGCTTGATAAATTGAACATACATAATTGTTGCATTGGAAGTACTACCATATACATAATTCTTGCATTGGAAGTCACATTTCCTTACAATTGGTATCAGAGCTTGTACTTATTTTAGAGAAAACTCTTATATAAGTCATGACTTCTGTAGAATTCTTAGGTGAAGGTGCTTCACTTGCAAGGCCCCCTGCCTTTAATGGTGCGGCCTATATGTACTGGAAACAATGCATGTTAATCTTTTCCTGAAGCTAGTGGAATTGATATTCTTGATGCTGTTGAAAATGGACCTTTTGTGCCTACCTTAGCTGGAATTGGTGAATCTGCTATATTGAAACCTAAATCTGATTGGTCTGAAGAAGACAAAAAGAAAGTAGGTTATAATGCTAAAGCTAAAAATATTATAACATCTGCTTTGAGTCATGATGAATTTTTCAGGGTGTCAAATTGTAAATCAGCAAAAGAAATGTGGGATACCTTGCAACAGACTCATGAAGGTACCACTGAGGTCAAGAGAGCGAGGATAAACACATTGATGCACGAATGATTATTCAATATGAAGAAAGAAGAATCCATCAATGACATGCAAACCAGATTCACGCACATTGTCAACAACTTGCATGCACTTGGAAAGGAGATTGAAAGTGATCAGCAGATCAGTAATGTAATGAGATGTCTAACTCGAGAATGGCAGCCGAAGATTACTGCCATCGCAGAGTCAAAGGATCTGGGGTCAATGTCAATAGCTACGCTCTTTGGGAAATTAAGAGAACACGAAATGGAACTCCACAGGCTAAGTGAAATTGAGCAAGTTGATAGAAAAAGAAAGGGTTGTCATTGAAAGCCCAGGCACATCAAAAATCAAAGTCTGAACAAGAAAGCTGCTTAGATGAATCAAGCAGTGAAACTGATGAAGAATCATAAATTGGTTTACTTGTCAAAAAGTTCAAAAAGTTTCTGAATAAGAAAGATAATAAGTTTAGAAAACCAGCAAGTTCTAAGGCAAATGACACCAAGACTATAACATGTTATGAGTGCGGAAAAACTGGCCACATAAAGTCTGAGTGTTACAAGCTGCAAAATAAAAATAGAACTGCAAAGAACAAAGGCAAGGAACCAGCTTCAAAGTCCAGAAAAGCCTATGTTGCATGGAACGACAATGACAACGAATCCACATCATATTCTGAAGAAGAACAAGCAAATCTGTGTCTCATGGCCAAAACAGACTCGGATTCGGAGAGTGAGGTAAGTTCATCTGATCCTTCATATGATGAATTACAAAATGCTTTTACTGAACTACATGATGAGTATTTTAGTACTATTAAACAGTTAATTAGCACTAAGAAATTGTTAGAAGAAAAATGCGTTTGTTATGATGAATCGAAATTGCAGCATGAGTCTCTTAAAGACATGAATGAAAAACTGAAAAAGGAAACTCATGCATTGCATTGTGATATTGAAAAATTCAACAGTGGCAAAACCAAGCTAGATATGCTTCTTGGAAACTAGAGAAATTTAAATGAAAAGTCTGGACTTGGTTATATGCCTAATGTGAATGTTAAACAAAATCACAATAAACATGGTATTGGATATAGGACTGCTAAACATAACCTGAAGTATGCTAGATTTGGTCATATGCATAGTGTCTCTACTAAACCAAAACAGTATGCCTCCTCTGTTGTCACATGTCATTTCTACTGCAGAAAAGGACATTTTGTGTACAATTGCAAATTTAAAAAACATGCCAATAGAGGGTGTAGACAGATTTGGATGGTCAAGACACCAAAGTTAGTAATTGACCCCCCAGGACCCAAGTTAAATTGGGTACCTGAATCCAAATGTTAATCTATTTTTGCAAGTGTGCTTGGCATCCAAGACCCACTTATGGTATTTGGACAGCTTGTCATAGGTCTCCCAAATAGGAAGTTTACCAAAGATAAGCTGTGTCACTCCTGTGAGAAGAGCAAACTTGTTAAGACTTCCTTTCCCCCTATAGATTCAGTTAAAACCTCTAAGGTTTTACAATTGATTCACATGGACCTTTTTGGTCCTTCCCAAGTGAAGAGTTTTGGTGGCAATCTTTATGGATTTGCATTAGTTGATGATTATTCTAGATTCACATGGACATATTTTCTGACTCACAAGAGTGAGACAATCTCAATTTTTAAAACCTTTGCTGCTTTAGTTCAAAATGAGAATAATCAGAAAATAGTCTCAATTAAAAGTGATCATGGAGGTGAATTCCAAAATGACTCTTTTAAAAGCTTTTGTGAACAAAATGGTATCAATCATCTATACTCAGCCCCTAGAACTCCTCAGCAAAATGGGGTGGTTGAAAGGAAAAACAGGTCTTTGGAGGAGTTAGCTAGGACTATGCTCAAAGATTCCAATCTGCCCAAGTACTTTTGGGCTGATGCAATCAATACAGCCACACATGTAGTCAATAGCGTTCTAATTAGGCCAATCCTCAGGAGAACTCCTTATGAGTTATACAAGGGTAGGAAACCAAACATCTCTTACTTTAGAGTCTTTGGATGTAAATGCTTTGTATTAAACAATGGCAAAGAACATCTAGGTAAGTTTGATCCTAAGGCAGATGAGGGTATTTTCCTAGGCCTATAGAATCTACAACAAAAGGACTAAAACCATAGAAGAGTCAGTTCATGTAAAATTTGATGAACTATTTTCTAAAAATTTGAACAAGACTCCTTCTATAGTTGATACCTCTTTAGATGAAGTTGTAGAATCTGAACCATAAGAGACTGCTGAACCTAAACCTCAAACCAACCTGGACTGTGTTGAACCAATTAGGTTAGATGATCTACCTAGGGAATGGAAGTTCATTAGAAATCATCCTATAGACAACATCATAAGAGATATCTCAAAGGGAGTGGCAACTAGGAAAAGCCTTAGGCAGTTCTACAACTATACTGCCTTTGTTTCCCAACTAGAACTCAAAAATGTTAAGGAAGCCCTCTTAGATGATGAGTGGATCATTGCTATGCAAGAGGAGTTGAACCAGTTTGAGAGAAACAATGTGTGGATCCTAGTTCCCAAACCAGCCAACAAACACATTATTGGAACCAAGTGGGTGTTCAGAAACAAAATGGATGAGAATGGTGTCATCACTAGGAACAAAGCTAGGCTAGTAGCCAAGGGGTATAACCAAGAGGAAGGGATAGACTATGATGAAACCTATGCCCCAGTAGCTAGACTAGAAGCCATTAGAATCCTGTTGGCTTTTGCTTGTATCATGGACTTCCAACTTAATCAAATGGATGTGAAAAGTTCCTTTCTCAATGGTGACATCCAAGAGGAAGTGTTTGTTAGCCAAACACCTGGTTTTGAAAATCCTGATTTTCCTAATCATGTGTACAAGCTAACAAAGGCCCTATATGGGTTGAAACAAGCTCCTAGAGCTTGGTATGAGAAGCTTAGTACTTTTCTCATTCAACAAAACTTTGTAAGAGGCAATGTGGACAAAACCCTTTTTATAAAAACTAATGGAAATGATATATTGCTGGTCCAAGTTTATGTTGATGACATAATCTTTGGATCAACCAATAACAAGTTATGCAAAGACTTTGAAAATTTAATGAAAGGTAAATTTGAAATGTCAATGATGGGAGAACTCTCCTATTTTCTGGGATTTCAAATTAACCAAAGCAAGCTTGGTATTTTCATTAGCCAAACAAAGTATTGCAATGATTTAATAAAGAATTTTTGCTTTGATAAGTATAAATCCATTGATACATCAATGAGCTCAGCTTGTCACCTAGATAGGGATGAGATAGGAAAACCAGTAGATGTTACCAAGTATAGAGGCATGATACGGTTTTTACTTTACCTTACTGCAAGCAGGCCTGGCATTATGTTTAGTGTCTGCATGTGTGCTAGGTTTCAGTCTAATCCAAAGGAGTCTCACCTTAGTGCAGTTAAGAGGATTTTCAGATACCTTATAGGAACTAGAAATCTAGGACTGTGGTATCCTAAGGGATCTACCTGTACCTTAGTTGGCTTCTCAGATTCAGACTTTTCAGGGTGCAAAATAGATAGAAAGAGCACCTCAGGCACCTGTCACTTGCTAGGTAACTCCCTTGTTTCTTGGTATAACAAGAAGCAAACAAGTATTGCTTTATCCACAGCTGAGGCTAAGTATATTGCAGCTGGAAGCTGCTGTGCTCAGATCCTTTGGATGAAACAGCACTTGTGTGACTTTGGAGTAGACTTAGGGACAATGCCTATCATGTGTGATAATACAAGTGCTATTTGTATTACCAAAAACCCAATCATGCATTCTAGGACCAAGCATATAGAAATAAGGCATCATTTCATAAGGGATCAATTTCAAAATGGGAATATAAAGCTTGAATATGTCAATACAGCTGATCAGTTGGCTGACATATTCACTAAAGCTTTACCCAAAGAAAGTTACCTTCATATTAGGATGAAGCTAGGGATAGTTGATCAGAATGAAATCTGATACAGGTGCCCAATCGATTGCAAAATCGATTATCTTGTGGATTAACAGGAATTGTGCTTCACGAAATCGATTGGAAAATCGATTGCATAGAGCACAGTGTCTAATTTGAAAAATTAGATAACTCGAAATCGATTGGTAAATCGATTTCGTGGTCCTTTGTTTCCTTTTGTGCTATTCTATTCCTAAATCCAATCGATTAGGAAATCGATTCCTTCTGTTTGATGAATCGATTTGGTGATCGATTAGTTTGGTTCGAGACTTCTGACTTGTGAAAATTTACCTCGAAATCGATTTGGAAATCGATTGAATCAGTATTTTTTTTGGATGAATCGATTAGGACATCGATGTTGAGATTAATTGGTTTCTGGACTGATATAAGAAACTATGTACGGATTGGAAATCGATTTGGAAATCGATTGAGTAAATAATGGAAATCGATTGGGAAATCGATTGACATTATTACCGTTGCCAGATTTTTACTAGCCGTTGAGAGGTAATTATGGCTCAATCGATTGAGCAATCGATTGACCTTTACCCAGAATTACATCAATCGATTTGGGAATCGATTGTAAACAGTTCTATATAAACCCTGCTAAAACCCCAATCGATTACTTCATACTTTTTCCAGAAATTTTCTCACCAAGTCTCTGCCTTTCTACAAAAATTCATCTCCCAACCTATCTCTGATACTCATCTTCGTCTCAAAATCTAATTTTTCTTAACAATGGCACGTGTTAAGCAAGTTAGTTCCAAAACTCCTTCTCTATCTTCTTCATCTTCTTCTAGTGGAAGAACTCCCTCTCCACCTCCTATTTCCAAACGTGTGCCTATTCCTACTCACAAGATCCTTGCCAAGGACAAAGGTAAGGTTGTTGCTGTTGATCAAGGCAAAGCTAAAAAGAGAAAGGAGCCTCCAACAGAAAAACTTATGGCTGACGCTGTGAGAACTCCAGCTCCCAAAAAGAAGAAGGCTACTCCTTCTCCTCAGCTGAAAAAAGCTCCACCTCAGAAGGAGAAACCAACTGTTAATGTTGTGATTCCTGCTGCTTTTCTCAACAGAAAAATCCATGAATCCAGAACCATGGATTTTACTTATTTTGATGCTGACGGCTTCACTTTCCAGAACCATTTGAGGTTTCATGGTCTGGAACCATTTCTGTCTTCGTCTCTGGACTCATATCCTAATCTCATTAGAGATTTTTACTCTTCCTTCAGACTCACAGATGATGGCTTCAAAGCTGAAGTCAAAGGGAAGAAGATTGTTATGTCTTTTGAAGATTTTTCAACACTTTCTGGACTGCCCTTCCACGGCAAATCTATTGATGGCAGTTCAGAAGCCGATACTGCTGACGAAGGATGGGAAGCTTCAGTTGATCGTCACACAGCAGTTCAGGACCTGATGGTAGAAGGTTAGGTGGAATCAGTCGCATTACCTATCGACCAGATGAAAGTCCAGGAACGCATGCTGATGTACGCTCTCACGAGGAGCTAGTTCCCTGTTCCGGGAATCACGCAGTGGTCCAAAAGTTGGACATTCTACTGCTTTGGGGACTTTGCAAAGAGCTCAAGATGAGCTGGGCGTGGATTGTACTCAAACACATGCAGGAAGCTGCTCAAGGAAAGTTGGTGCTTCCATATCCCCAGCTTATCACACGGGTTCTGAAGCATTTCAAAATTTCTTTGGCAAAAGAAGAATGCTCCAAAACTACCCTTACCTTTGGAGAGTCAATTGTGAATCAGATGCAATTGAAAAAGGTGAATGGGATTTGGATGCGCCCTCAATCTGCTGCTAAACCAGCTCAGCCTGCTGAGGAACAACCAGCTGAGCAGATTAGCGCATCATCTGCAGTTTTAGCAAAGTTGCTAGAGTTTATGGAAACTCAAACATCTCATAATGCTAGAGTTGAAGCTGCAACTGCAAGGATGGAATCAGCTCTGGTTAAGCTTCAGGAGCATCTAAACACAGTTTCACAAATGTCGCGGCGATACAAGAGCATCTCGGCCTCAAACTGTCCTTCAGCGACATTGCTGATATTGGCCGACAAGCAACTGGCGAACCTGCTCTCACACCCCTAGCTATCCCTGCACCTCATGTTGAGGAGACACCTGCTGAGGATAATACAGCGGTCTCTACCTGTTCCTTAGATAATAATGAGGATCAACCCAATTTAGGAGTTTAGGTGTTTAGGTTCTTTGTTGCTTTGTATCTGTTTTGATGTATTGCCTTGTACTTAATCAGTTTATATATGAATATCATTTTGTTCCTACTTTCTCTTTGTTTGTTTTACTTTGTTATGCCTTTTTGAAAGCAGTAACAAAACAGGAGAAAATGTTACAATCTAAACTTGTGTTTTCTTTATGATGCTATTTTTGAACAATGAACCATTCTGATACCATCACTAGTCACAGTCAGTCTTGTTGTGCTCTGATATTTGTTTTACCCACTGCAAATGAATTTGATATATGACTACTGTTTCTATTGCTCTGATTGTTTTTATAATCTTGTTTATAAAACTCTGCAACTATGATTACTGAAATGCAATGTATAGCTTTGATATTATTGCAGTAATCATAGTACTATTTTTTTCTGATGTTTTGCATGTGTTTATGCTGTTGTTTTTAAAATGATTCATGCATGTAAAAACTCAGGGGGAGCTTTTTAATTAACTATTTACTTATATACCTTGAAATGTCATAATCAAGTTTAACTTGTATGTTTGTTACTTATGCAAAAGGGGGAGATTGTTGGACATAAGTTCTCCTGATTTTGAGTTTTGACATAATTAAGAAACATACAATGTTTTGTGATTAAGCTAACTATGTGAATCAAGTTGCATTTCAGGTAGAAACACACACACACTAAACATATGGACATAATGCTTGGAACGCAAGGAATCAAGCTTGAAGTGAAGCATGTGCCGGACAAAGTCAACTATGCTTATGTGTCTTTAGTGATTGTGTTTATTAGGCTTTAGACTTATCATACATGAGTTCATGCATAAGTGTTGCCAAGATAAAAATGTGTTTTTAATTGAACTTAGTAAACAAAATCAATTGACTAATCCATTAGGCAATCGATTGATTGACTCAGGAGTAAAGTTATCACTTATCCAATCGATTGGTAAATCGATTCTGTGAAGGATATCAGTGAAACTTGAACTTTGGGTGCAAACCAATCGATTGGACAATCGATTCATGCATCAACTGAGAAATCGATTGTGTGAGTTACAGGGGCAAGTCATAAGTCTTTTAAATTGATTGGCAAATCGATTTCGAGCTTAAATTGTTTCTGACTTAACCACTGTAACATACCAATCAATTGGACAATCGATTGGAACATCAATTGATGAAACGATTGAATGAGACATAGAGACAAATATCCTTAAACCAAATCGATTGGACAAAAGTTTTTCTAAGTCAGTAGCTCTGTGACAAATCTAATCGATTGAGACATCGATTGAATTTTATTTCTTGACTTGCAAGACATATACTAATCGATTGGGTGTGGAAAATGTTTAATCATATATTAGAAACCAAGGTCTTAGTCGATTGGCAAATCAATGTTTTCAAAATGGCTAAGTCCTAGTAACAATTCAAATCGATTGGTAAATCGCTTGGAATTGAATAACTGGAACATTGGGACAAAGCAAATCGATTGACGAATCGATTCGTGCAATTTTCTAAAGTCCCATAGAACAGTCCAATTGATTGACAAATGGATTGGAGAAATTGTTTCAGTTACAGACCAATTGCCAAATCGATTAAGATGAAATATTAGTCGATTGTGGAATCGATTGTTTTGATCTCGTTGTTGGAACAAAACATTCGAAATCGATTACTCAATCTAAGCTGATATGAACTTGTCTTAGTTTTCTGAATGATGAATTATTTCAATCGATTAGGAAATCGATTAATGCATATGTTTTCAAGATTCAAGAAAAACAAGAAACACGAGCATCAATTGGCAAATCGATTGGAGTGTTTCTATGCTTTATAAAATCGATTGGCAAATTGATTTATATGTGTTTTTCTGAAACATATAAAAACTGTCTCAAAACTGTTTTTCAAACAGGATAAACATAACTTTTGATTTGACATAGAATTTGAAACTTTCCAAAAACAGAACCTTTGAGACTTTGAATTTTTGATACACACAATACTTTGAAAAACCTTAACAATTTGGCAAACACTTATAGTTTGAACATCATTGTGTGATCAAGTCGCTTTTGTTAGAAAGATCTTTTGATCTTCTTTGTTGTCAATTTTCTGTAAAATTACATTGAAACCAAATTGTGTAAAAATCCAGTAGCTAAACTGGTGGTTACCGTTCGTTGATGCTTGTGATCATCAAGAAGGAACCTTATTGCGATCTTGTGTGAGTTTGCCGGAATAACTCAAGGGATGCAATGGATGTATGTTAGAATCAAGATAGTTGGATAAATATGCTAGGAGCTAGCTGGACAATCTGTAAAAGTACTATAGAAGATTCTAGTGAAAAAGGCTAAGATCAAGTTGATCTTGGGACTGGATGTAGGTTGTCTTACAGACGACCGAACCAGGATAAATTTCTGAGTATCGTTCTTCTATCCCTTATCTTTTACTTAATTGTTTGATTGTTTAATATTGATACATGCTCCGTTTTGTGATTGCTTGATAAATTGAACATACATAATTCTTGCATTGGAAGTACTGCCATATACATAATTCTTGCATTAGAAGTCACATTTCCTTACAAAATCAATTACAAGGATTTCTTTTGACAACTTTTTAATGGCGTCTCAATCTCAGAAGATTTGATGTCAAACTTCATGATACATGCTGATTTTTGTATTCAGGACAACAACTAGAAACCCTAAAGATATCTATAAAAGGACATGCAATCCAAACTTCAAAAACACAAGAAAAAACGCACTACACTCTTGTTCCTAATTATTTGTTTTACCTAGGAGTTGAGAAATAGTTTTTTTTGAGAATGCAACATTGCAAACACCCTCTTGTGATAGTTATTCAGAAAACCCTTAAACCTTCTTTTGTAACCTACTGAAATAGTGGTTGCATCGTTCAACAACTTGACTGTACTAAGATAGAAGATTGAGAAGACTTAAACACAATCATTTTGACTAGTATTTTTTTATTGGAAGTATGATTTGTGACACTCTAAACCCTAAAATAACATTTATCATAATTTATATTAAGTTCTTTTAGAGCGGAGTTTCTCCCCAACTTGAACTACAAGACTCATTAACCTATAATAATTTTGATTTCATTAATGGAGAGCCAAGCCAACCAAACAACAAAGGAGGTGAGTTTTAAAATCATGTTAGTAGTATAGTATAAGTAATGAGAACACACAAACAAGTATAATTATCTCATTATAACATCAAAGTCACTCAAGTAAAATAATTATCTCATTATAATGTACATTAAATCATCTAAAAGAAATTATTATTGCTTTTGAAACACATCAATCACAACAAAACAATCACAAGGAAATGTAATGTTACGCATGAGCTTAGACTCTACTTCATAATATGGTACCATTCTAACTCTGAAGTACTTGGTTAGGAGGCTTGATACTATACCACCATCTCGGCAGACGAACAATCGAGGTAAACATGTGTTGCATGATAGCTCCCGATATTTGGAGTACTACCTCGAAATCAGCTAGGAATTTCCCACCCGAATACCTCCAAGGTCTAACAACCTTTCCTTAAGGCTCAATAGCATATCGCCATGGTTTGATTCATTCAGTTTTACTTCCCTGGAATTATTAGGCTTATCAAGCCCTACCTATATGATGACAAAATAATCGCAACTTCACAAATTCTCAATATTTATTTTCTCCCGTCGTTGGCCTATGATACTCCATTAAGACCGTCATCTCAAACACCAATTGTAATCACCATTATTTCATCAACTATGGGGTGACTTCTCACCATTATTTCTCAAACACAAATTGTCATTCTCATTATAAGTTTATATCATCACAATCATTAATTAAACATCATCAGAATCACATAAACTTATCACAAATTTATAGCATCACTATCATCAACCATTCCTCATGACATAAACTTATCAGAAATTTATAACATCACAATTACTAATCATACATCATCATCATCACATAAAATTATCACAATGTATTTATCTTTTATTATCACATCACATAAAATAATATAATCAAGCATATACATAAAATTCATTCGACACCCAATATCACAATAATATCAAATACCACACATTTAAAGAAATTAAATCAATCAACATCTTATAAATATTTCTATTCTATATTTTATTCTCACAATTTCCATATTTTCACATTAATTAATTTATCTCTCGAAGGGCTACTGTCGTACGTAGCGAGCCCCTGATGAATCGTTGAGAAATACGGTTTTTCCGTTCATTTAACAATATATTATACTAATGAATTCAAACGCTTGACGCTTTCACACACGAGTATGATTTCATGAGCAATCAACATTTTTTCTGACTCTTTGTCCTTCAATCGATCTAACTCAACAATTAATGGGTAAACATCAAAAATAAATTATGAGAAGACATTCTAAAAACTAATTTTGAAATTAGGTCAAGAAAACTTACCATAAATAAGAAAACCAGTCGGTGGATTATATAATCACTTTTTACACAATTGTTTTGGTGTTAGTTTCACTCAAATCAAACTTACGGTGAAGAAGAATGGTGCAAAATAATGAATTCCGCAAACATAGAATTCGAATATTTTAGAGAGAAAGTTTTCTGAAATAATTATCGATCATCGGTGGCAAACGATATTCTCCTAATTTATGTTTCCTCCAATTCCAATACTCTCATATTCTCCTTAGAGAGAAAGTAATTAATCTTTTAAAATAAATTAATAACCAATACTCTCATATTCAAAATAATAACTATAATTATAACTATAACATTTTCTAAATAATTGCATAAAAATAAAATCAGCTTTATAGAATAGTGAAAATGATAAAATACATAAATATAACATCAATAATTTATATTAGTTACTAAATCACAATAATTATGTATAAAATCACCATCAATAGCAACTACATAAGAATAAAGGAAATAAAAAATAATATTACTATTATCCCAAGATAATTATTTATAAAATAAATAATTAAAATAAGAGATACTTAGAAAGAATTAAAATACGAGATACTTAGAAAGAATTAAAATATAGATATATGAACACTTAACATTAATCAAACATACAAAAATATATCGCATTAACAACGAAAGTACATATACACGTAAAATTGCCTAAAATCTTATTCTTAAAAATATATACATTAAAATATTATTATTTTTTAGAAAAATATATCAAATGTAATATTTATTATTTATATTACTCATTTAGTCAAATATGTACATATTAATACATCATAGAAAACACACATATAAAGAAAATTAATCATAAAACTAATCAAAATATATCTAAAATAATTTTAACACCAAATTATTGATCTAAACTAATATTTAATTAATAAAATAGTTTATTATAAATTTTGGGATGTTAAATGATTCGGTATGAATTAGTAGATTAAATCCTTCAGGTTGAAGGGACTAGATGTAGTTATCATATTGGCGGTAAACCAAGATAAATTGGTTGTGTTATTCTGTTTTTCTTTTTATCCGCTTTGTTTTCATTTCTTTAGTTTAGTCTTCTTATGAACAATTTTAAAATAAAACACAATTCAACCCCCCTTTTCTTATGTTTCTCGTTCTACACTTCCAAATATTACAAGTGCTCTTGATTCTAAAAAATCTAATTATGGTTATATGATGACTTTTGTAGGGGGAGTGTCTTGGTAATTAAGGCTACAAAAGTGTGTTGTTTTATTCACTATTAAGGCCAATTACGTTGCAGGAACTGAACCTTCCAAATAACTTTTATAGATGAAAAAATTCTCACAATAGTTAAACCTCGAGAAAGGCAAGTTTGTGTTATTATGCAACATTTAGAGTTCGATCCATCTTTGCATGAATTCGAACTTTCATGCAAAGTGGAAGCACATTAAGGTACAATATCATTGAATACAAGATGCGTTGGATATGAAGTCATTTTTGGTTGAGAAGATCCATATTGATGAGAATGAATCAGATATGATGAGAAATACTTTACCTATGTCGAATATGATATGTTGTAGAAAGAAAAATGACATGGTTGAGAAATACCTTCCCACTTGAGTTGTGAGGGGAATATTTTTTGGGTGGACTCACTCTTCAGGTGGAACCCAATTTCACTAATAGCTTTATTATTAGTATTATGTTATTATAAAAAGAAGAAGAAGAAAAGAATAAGGTAGCTTAATTGGGTTTGGCTCAAAAAGAGACAAAGGGAAGTAAATCCATAATTTTTACAAGTGTTGTAACACTAAGTGAGAAAGTGGAAAAAGAAAGAAACAACATTATACCAGAGAAAAAGAAAAGTGGAGCAGCAGCCTCAGCATCATGAAAAGAAAGAAGGAAACTTGGATCTAGTGGTAATGGGTTTGTAACAAACTTGTTTTATTTTATTTACGAGTTTAGTATGGATAATAGTTTTATCTTCTCTGAGTTAGTTTGAAATATTCACTTTAGTGGAAGCTTGTTTGTATTTTGTTAGATTTCCATCTTTTGGTGGTGGAAATTGTTGATTAATATTTCCTAGTGTTAGTAGGATTGTGGTATTTCATTAATTATTACAGTAGAATGTTTTAGTGGACTAGATCCCGTTATTTTATTTTCTCACGAGGAAAGTTTTTCACATTAAAAATTATGATGTGTCTAATATTTAATTTTCTATCAATTGTTATTGATATATGAAATTGTATTTTTGTTTGATCATTTATCTACATAGATGAGGAGAAAATATTTTGAATTAGTAAAAGAGTTATTAATGGTTTTTTTTAATACAGTTCAAGTTTCAGGTAAGTGATTTTAAAAATGTATAACTAATATTGGAATGTATAAAGGTGGAATTTGTTTGGTTTGATTTGGTTTTGACAAAATCATTTGTTTAGTTGTTAGATATTAATTATCCTCTAATTGTAGGAAAGATAATGCAACTTTCATTTTATTGATTATATTTTTGGTTGTTATACGCTAATCATCCTCTAATTTGTTGGAAAGATAATGTAATTTTTATTAACATACTTGACCCAAATGAAAACTAAATTAGTTAAGTTAATATACTCTTTTTTTTACTGATAAATAACCTTCATTTAAATGCCAATAAGAATATCACGATATAGGACATTTTTCATTTATATTTTGATATTACAACTAATTAAAACAACAAAAAATATGTAAATAATACACACAAAAATACTTTAGAAATCAATGAAAGTTAATCAAACTAAAATATTAATCTTAACAATCAAACTAATCTCTTCCACGTATAGTCAATGATCAAGAAGAATACAAGATCTATAGTATTTAATTCAATCTATCTTCGAATAAAAGTATTTGCTGGTGTTCTCTCATATCAACTATAAGTGTTCTTTGACGTGACCAATTCAATCACATATTGACAAATCATAAGAGTATTAAATTTAGTGATAGTTTTTGTAAACTTTTTACTTAAAGTATGGTACCAACATGACGTGTTTGTTGTCTCTGTGAACACCGTACTTAGATAGGAAAACAAGCAACGTCACACAATGAAGACGAACAAACTAAACATCGCACTTAGAAAAAAAACTAAATCTATGTAAAGAAAAACCACTTCTTGAAATAAAATGAATAAAATAACTTGAAGGATTATTACAGACCAAACAATGGCTCTAAACCACCCATCTAATGTATGAAGAAGAATATACCTATGTTTTTTGTTTGTAAAAAAAACTATGTTTTTCACAATTAAGAGTTAATAATAATTATGCGGGGAATTTTTTTTTTTTGACAAACGATATTCATTCATTCATTCAAATCAGTAGAATATATCCATAAGACCTTGCTCAATCGAAAAATGTTATTGTTAGGTTGGATACCGTGTTCAAGATTTGAAATCAAGACCTTGCATTTGTGTGCAAATTTGTTTACCATTTCATCTATGAACCAAGAAAATAAAGAGCAAGATTGTTCTTGTTTTTAGAGAAAAAAATCTATAACTGAATTCTCAGTTAAAATTCCAAGTTAATAGAAAAGATCTTGCATGAAGATGTAGACTCAAACACATATGTACTATAAAAAAAAAAAAAAGTAACACTGCGTTAGAATCTTTCTTGTTCTTAATTAGTGTGAAGAATAGATCTTCGAAAAGTCTTTTAATCGATATATTTCCAGCATTCAAAATAATATTTTTTGTCCATATTCTAGAAATCTGAAAATCTTAGACGATGTATTTTCAACATTTAATAAAATTATTTTAGTCATTGTATTTTCTTTTACTTGGATTGTCAAGTTCATCCCAAGTTGGAAATACTCTCTATACCACATTCCATCTTGTGGGGATATTAAAGTTAATTTATGTAAGTTGAAAATTAGTTAGATTAATTGCAATTTAGTTAGATTAGTTGTAAGTTGGTTGTATTAGTCACTTTGATATCTTTATATAAATAGTATCTCACACATATTGTAATTAACAATTTTATTTCTACTTTCCTTTCTTTTGTATTTAATATAAATATTTTGCATATTCTACTAAAAGGACATATGTCAATATGAACCAAACATGCACAAGAACAATACAAAAAGTTAAACAATATCGCACCAAGATGACAGACAAAATAATGTTACAGTCAGACGATAAAATCATAAACAAAATACAAATGAAAAAGTAAATCTATGTGCAAACTAATTATTTAGATAAAAGAAGAGAAAAAATATTTAGAAGGTGATTTTGGTACAAACGATTACCCTAAAACACCTTCTTCAATAATTCAATAAAGAAGAAAAGAGGTTTTAAGAAGAAAGAAGAGCAGGTGACACTTATCAATCAGTATCAGAGTCAGGTTTCCTTTGGACCATTTATTTCAGCAATATTCAATTCCTTCATTGTTCATTTATGTTTAAATTATAAAAAAAATAGAGAATATAAATAAAAGTTAAAAAAGGAAAAAACAAATCAAAAGTTTCAATTTTTACTTATCTTTTTGTTAGTACAAAGTCGCACCTAAGAGGAGAGAGGTGAATTAGGTGTATATAAATTTTTTGGTTTTTAGAGACTTAGTAGATTATTTTGGTGTTTAGGATTGATGTATGGAAAACTGTAAATGGCAAAAAAATAAAGAACACAACAGTTTATCCTGGTTCCCCTTATAACCAAAGGTTTATCTAGTCCTCTTGCACACCACAAAAGATTTTCCACTATTTGCCAAAATAAGTACAAGTCTAACTTTAAGACTTCTTATACAAAACTTCTAATAATCACCCTAATATAGCACACGACTATCTTAGTTTGCAACACTTGAAGAAAGAACACTAATTTCCTCAATTTACACAATAACTTGAATGGTTTTATAATAATCACTTTGACTGAAATCAATAGTGTATGATACTTGAGTACAATGATAACAATCTAATATAATTTCAAGTACAATAGAGAATATTTCTCAATGATATGACAATGTAAAATATGTACTTGAAATATGAATCAAAGACTTTGAATAAATCAAAATATTTCAGAAAGTTTGTTCTAAGTTGTTCTTAGAATGATGTGAATATTTCAATAGTGTATGATACTTGAGTATAATTATAATAATCTAATATAATTTCAAGTACAATAGAGAACATTTCTCAATGATATGACAATGTAAAATATATACTTGAAATATGAATAAAGACTTTGAATAAATCAAAATATTTCAGAAAGTTTGTTCTAAGTTGTTCTTAGAATGATGATAATATTTGGAGAAGAGTAATATGTTAAGTCTAAATCTATGAGGTATTTATGCTCCTTAGACATCACTTCATAATGACAATCGTTCCTAGAGGTTTGATGAAGATATGCAATGATCCAGGTTGAATCTGAACTAAAAAATTACATTGTTTCGTAGTTGTATTCAGCTACAACATGAGTGTAGTCGAATACGCCTCTTTGTAACGTTGAGTTTTAATTGAATTTTAAAGCTTGTATTCAAATACACATTCTTATATTTGAATACAGATGAGTGGTTTTTTCCACTAACATGGTTTTGTATCCGACTACATCATGTTGTAGTCGAATACAAATGTGCAGTCTTAGCTATTGACTTAGCACTTGTATTTAGTTACACCATCTTGTAGTCAAATACAAAGTCCAATTTTAGAGTGACTTTGTACTTGTATTCGAATACACCTTCTCGTAGTCGAATGCAGATGTTCAGTCTTAACTACTAACTTGAGTTTGTATTCAGCTACAACATGTTGTAGTCGAATACAACATTGATTTTTGTCAAAAACTTTATTTTCAAACATTATTCGTGCATTTTGACAATTTGAAAATTATTTTGATGAATATGCTAAAATGAAAGGTTCTCATATGCATTTGAAATATAAGAATAGTAGATTGCATCATGTACGTTTTCGTTATAAGACTTCCAGCATATTTGACAATAGTTGACTTTAATTGTTGACTTCTTTTTTAGCTTGCAAATTGATCAATTTCCTTGGTCTTTGTCTTCATAAAAAACAAAAGCATTTTACGTTCTCCCCCCTTTTTCATAATGACAAAATCTTGTTTTTGGTGAGACTTCAAAGCATTTGATCATTTTAATTTATCTCCCTCGTAATACATGTTTACTCCCCTTTTAAGCTTGAGTTCAAGCCTTCATATACTAAATTTCTCCCCTTTTGACATGATCAAAAAGAATGAAAAACAACAAAGAAAATACCAAACATATATAGGGAATAAAAATATCGCGTAGTTGAAATTAAAACATGTTCCAGTTTTACATCATGATGCAAAAACCATATTCATAGAGGTACAACCAAAGACAAACAAACTACAAAAAATTCAATTTTAGTATCGAACAACATATCATTATCCGATGGGAGGTGAAGGTTGTCAATTTTGACAAATAGGCCATTGAGTTCATGCAACAAAGTTTAATGGGTTTGAGCAGTAGTGGTCTCCATGGTTGGAAACCGGTTGTTGATGGAGGTGTTCATATTCTAAAATTGTGTAGTGATGAAGGTTCGCACAAAGTTGAGTTTGTCCATGACCATGCGGTTTGAAATGTGGTCATCATTTGATGTCGTTTCTTCAGCATCGTCGTCATCTTAGATAGCAGTAGATATTTGGCCAAGAACGCCTTTATGAATATAGGCCTGAAGATGTTCGTTCCACACTATCTTCATACTCGGAAGCACCTTCAAATCGAACAAATTTTCTTTGGATGGTTTATACCTAACTTCTCCTGAAAAATCCACTTTAAAATAATCCAAGATTCTGGTGACCTCTTTTGCATAAGGTAAACCAATAGCATCCTTAGAAGCAAATACAATAGAGCGGACAATGTAAGACGAGTTGAGATCACATCCTTCTATCATGAAAAAACATTATCTAAAGCTCAAATTCAAATATTTGAGAGTAATTGTCAGCCTTAGAAATTGTCATACCTCAATACTTTGATATGTCTATTAAAATACCAGATTCATCTTTATCTACATAGGTTTTGGAGCCCATAGGAGTTGCACTTTGTATGATGTTATCCATCTCAAATCTCTTTAACAATTCCTTGCAACACTTTGCTTGATTTATGAAGATGCCATTTTTCAGTTGTATGATGAGGAATTCAAGAAAATAATTTAACTTTCCCATCACAAGTATTTCAAATTCTCTTTGCATCATTAATGAGAATTCTTCACATATTTCATTATTGATTGATCCAAATATGATATCATCAACATAGATTTGAACAAGTAAAGTGTGGTAATTTTTTTTTTTACTGAATAATGTCTTATCAACTTTACCCTTTTCAAATCCTCAGTCACATAAGAAGTTACTTAGCCTATCAGGCCAAGCTCTTGGAGCTTGTTTCAAACCATAAAGAGTTTTCTTTAATTTGAAGACATGTGAAGAATTCTTGAAGTCTTCAAAGACAGGTGGCTGTTTGACATGTATTTCTTCATTATTGTAGCCATTCAGAAAAGCACTCTTAACATCCATGTGAAATAATTCAAAATTCATAGAGCAAGCATAAGCAAATAATAAACGAATTTCTTCTAACATTGCTACTAAAGCAAATGTTTCATCAAAGTCGACCCCTTCTTCTTGATTGTATCCTTAGGCAACCAACCTTACCTTGTTTCAAACAACTATAACATTTTCATATAGTTTATTTTTAAACACCCATTTGGTACCAATGATGTGTTTATTTCCATGATTAGGAAAAAGTTCCCACACTTTATTTCTATCAATCTGGTTTAGTTCTTCTTGCATGGCAAGTATCCACTGATCATCATTAAGTGCTTCACTAATCTTGGAAGGTTCTATTTGAGAAAAAAATGCAATATTTAAGCAAGCATCTTGGTGTTTGAGTCTTATAGTTACTCCTATGTTGATATCACCTATAATGTTGTCAATGGGGTGATCTTTATGGGTTCTCCATTCCTTAGGAAGATTATCATGTTGATCTTGCGGCTCAATGCTGACTTCATTCTCTTGAATTGTTTGATCAACTTGATTGTCTATGTTTGTATCATCACTTAAAAAATAATCATCATCACAAGAGACAATTTTATCCTCTTTCAAGGGGTTAGATTCATCAAATGATACATGCATAGATTCTTCAGCTATCAAATTTCTCTTATTAAAAATTCTATAAGCTTTACTAGATAATGAGTAACCAATAAAGATACCTTCATCAGCTTTCTCATCGAATTTTCCAAGGTTTTCCTTACAATTATTTAGCACAAAACATTTTCATCCAAATATGTGAAAGTGAGAGATATTGGGCTTTCTACCTTTGTAGAGTTCATATGGAGTCTTCTTTAAGATTGGTCGAATTATTACTCGATTGGATACATAACAAGTTGTACTTAAAGCATCTACCCAAATGTATTTTGGTAAACTTGAGTTTCTTAACATGGTCCTTGCAAGTTCTACCAATGATCTATTCTTTCTCTCGACAACACCATTTTGTTGAGGTGTTTAGGGTTTAGGGTAATAATTCGTAATGGAAGATTCCATTTTCTTCACAATGTTCTACAAATGAAGCATATTGAAATTCTCCTCCATGATCACTTTTTATATATACAATTTTTGTTGCTTGTTCATTTTGGACTAGTTTGGCATAATTTTTAAATGCTTTAAAAGTTTCTTTTTTATTTGCCAAAAATAAGGTCCAAGTGAACCTTGAGTAATCATCAACAATTACTAGTCCATATGAATTTCCACCAAGATTTTTAGTTCTTGATGGACCAAACAAGTCTATATGCATTAATTGAAGTGGTCTTGAGGTTGATATAATAATCTTGGGGTTGAAGGAAATCTTAGTTTGCTTACCCTTTTGACCAGCATCACATAATTTGTCCTTAATGAATTTCATCTTTGGTAAGCCTACAACAAGGTCATGCTTGACTAAATTATTTAAATGATCTATATGGATATGTGAAAATATTTTATGACAGCCATGCATCATTGTTGTCACTTACCATAAGACATTTCATTTTCAAGGACAAATCATCAAGATTAATTATATAAAAAAAATTAAAACGCTTACAAACAAACTAGATTTTAATTTATATTTCATTTTGGATAATGCATTCATCTTTGTTGAAAGCTATCTTGTAACCCTTGTCACAGAGTTGGCTAATGCTGATAAGATTATGCTTTAATCCTTCAACATATAGAACATCTTCAATTGAAGGAGATGGGGCTGCACCAACTTTTCCAATGCCCAAAATTTTCCCCTTATTGTTATCTCCATAGATCACATAGCCTTTTGATTCAAGAGTTAGAGCTGAAAATTTTGTTTTGTCACCGGTCATGTGTTTTGAACATCGACTATCCAAGTACCACATATTAGAGGTACTTTGTGTGCAAACCTACAAAATAAGATCAAGATTTGTTAGGAACCCAAAGTTCTTTGGGTCCTTGAGGATTAATACCTTTCTTGACCCACACATAATGCCCATTTGGAACACCAAAATTCCTAAAATGACAAGCATTAGGTGTGTGGCCATTTATACTACAATAAAAGCATATAGGAGTAGATTTACTTCTATATGGATGTATATGAGATTTCTTTTGAATAACATTCTTCTTATAGTACTCACGATCTTTTTGCATAATTATACCTTTCCCTTTGTTGGATTGGTCACTTGCCTTAACAAATATGGTTTTATTTATACTTGGTTTATCAAATTTTGAGTAACCAAGACCACTCTTGTCATTGGAATATCTTTGCATATTAAGAATATTTTTCAATCCAATTTGTCCCTTTTCATATCTTTCAATGACTATTTAATTGGACAATTTTAAAAGAAAGAGAATCACACTTATTGCATGTAAAACTCTATTTTAATTTTTCAGAATCTTTTTCCACGGTGTCAATTTTCTTTTTAAGAGATGAAATTTGTTTCTTTTGAGTTGTCACTATTTTGTACAAATTTTTACATTCCATAAGTAATTCTTTAATTGCATTTTGATCATCATTACACTCAAAAATTAATTCACTATTAGTACCATTATTATGAGAGGAGTCTTCGTTATTAACCTCTTCTTCGTTGGATTGGTATGATGCCATCAAAGCAACATTTTCACATTTGTCACTTTTCAAATCTAAGGATGAACTGACTTCATTGTCCTCCCATGCTAATAGGCCTTTTTGAATTCTTTCTTCTTGAGAGCATTTTTCTTGACAATATTTAGACACTCTGCCTTTATGTGTCCTTGCTTACCACACTCAAAACAAGAGAATTTTTTGCTTGAAGTGGAAACATCCTTCTTCCCAAAACTTTTCCTTTTAAAAGTTTTATCATTTTTAAGGAACTTACCAAATTTCTTCACGAGGAATGTCATGTTTTTATCTCCATTTGAATTCTCATCATTGATTTGTCTTTTGATTGTGCACATTTCCAAATTAGAACATTTTACCTCAATATTTCCTTTGAGATGATGTATTGAGTTTAGAATGTTTTACCTTAATATTTCCTTCACGAGTTACTTCAAGAGTTGATCCATTCCAAATGTCGATTGTAACATGTTTTTGGCCTTTTTATCAAACAACACTTTCCTTTTGTTATCATCTGTCCATGACACTTTTATCTTTGTTTCTTGTTTATTGTCGATGACTATTTTTGGAACATAGAGATCATTTTCTATTGCAACCCAAATATTATCTCCTTGTGCCTCAAGATATGGTTACATGCATATCTTTTAGAAGTCATACTGTTCTCCAACGAAGCAAAGTGGTTTATTGCTACTACCACCATCTCTAAAAATTGGTTGTGCGAAAGCCATGAATAAGGATCGAGGAGCAAATCACCAGAACCTACTATGATGTCAATTGTTAGCACAGAATCACACCTAAGAAGGGGGGTAATTAGGTGTTTAAGACTTCTTCTACAAACTTCTAACAATCACCTTATGATAGCACACCACTATCTTAGTTTACAACACTTGAACAAAGAACACTACTTTCCTAACTTTACATAATAACTTGAATGATTTTATAATAATCACTTTGACTAAAATCAATAGTGTATGACACTTGAGTACAATGATAACAATCTAATATAATTTCAAGTACAATAGATAACCTTTCTCAATTATATGACAATGTAAAATCAGTACTTGAAATATGAAACTAAGACTTTGAATAAATCAAAATATTTCAAAACATTTATTATATTTTATCGAGATGCTTCCATGTTGCTTACAAAATCAACAGGAGAATTGATTGAAAAATATGGGGTATGTATGTTCGTGCTTTTTGTATCAAAAGAAATATATATTAAACATAATAACATTATTTATTTCATTAATGGTTACAGGAAACTTCTTCTAGAATCGTTCCCAAAGAAATTTCTAATCCATTAGATTATACCTTTCTTTTCAAAGTTGATTCGAATGTGAGTCGTGAAACTTAATTTAAAATATCATAAAGAGTCGAGAAACTCACAAATAATCCAAACTTGCAAAGTTGAAAGTCATTCAAGTTTAATTTTTTAATTTCCAAATTTTAGTTGGATAATATGTCATTAATACATTTGTTTATCGTAGTCGAACATAGTTGTGGATGGATTTCTTGAAAGGGTTGTTGTTGTTGTTTGGGAATTGCTCAAGCAAATAAATTATTCAACTAATAAACTTAATTTGTTGGTTTACATTGTGTGGGTTTATTAAAAATAATCAATATTAAATAATTTTTATTTTCATCATTTGTGTAGGATATGTTGAATAAATTTTCATATATGGAATATAATCCTCCTATTGGAGTTTTTTGAAGATAAAAAAACAATAGATTTAACATGAAAATCGGCCGACATGACATTTTTGAAGAGGAACTGTCCATCTTAAATTATAAATTTATTTTCCAATACATAATCATTTCTCGATTTTATATGCACAAAAATGTAATATCACACAATACTTTTAATAAAATATTTTTCAATCTCCTGAAAGATAACATTTGGTTTATTTTAATATATGAAAATTTGTATCACTTTTGCCGACTTTGTACCCATTTTTTTCAATATAGATGGTCCCTGAATCCATTCTATATATGATACCATTGTGGATACAAGCCCAAACCCATTCTATAATGAGGCCATTTTGATAAACAACCATATTTGAATTTACCAAAATTAAACTATACAAAAAAAAACAAATATTAATAGTACCACCAAAAATTGTTTTTTCTAAGTAATAAAAAAATATCTAAAATATTATTTATATATTCCACATCTTTTGACAAAACAATTAGACATACTAATATTAATATTATTAAAGTGATATGTTTAGGGTGGAAATATAATAAATTGAACGAATTTGATTAAAATATAAATAATATACAAATGTAGACCAAATACATTAAATTTATTTAATTCATTTTTTTTCTTATACCTTGATATAGAGTAGTACTATATACAACTGCTTATAATAATATACAAATAAATTAGTATACTGATACTAATTGATTCAATCATATTCCAAGAAAATAATAATATAATATTATACTGATATATTAATATACAAAAAATGTTAAGATAAAAAACAATTACAAAAGGCAAAAGTCATATTTGTAATTTTTTAATCGGTTTAACTATTTTATTCTACCTTGATATATTGTTAGTTGTCCTTACTTAAAATTTTAGCTTTCGTGATTTGTTTGTGAAAAAGCAAATCGTACTATGTAACATTGCTGATTAGTACACCAATACTAAATTCAAGCATTTTTACTGCCACACATTTAGTGTATATCGACCATAAAATGAATTAGCAATGATTTATTATTGATTGTTAATCAATTTATTTAGTGAATATTCCATTCTTGCTAGGCTTTTGATTGTTAGCACGCATTAAACAATTTCATATTTTCATTCAATTTCTGATTTCCCCAATTCATCAATACAAATATGGTAATTTGTTTTAACATATTATAACAATATTTTATTCTATAACTTTATTCTATATAGTGTGTCACTGATTTTATTGTTTAGTAAAAAGGTCATACATATTGTGTTAGCTTTAACACCACTACACATTTAGTCAGTACGTTTTCAGCCCAATGGCACCAAAATACGTTAACTTGCAAAAGGACGATTGGTGTTTCACTGCAAAAGTGTTGAAATTATGGATTGTAGTAGATCGGGTGAAATGGTACTAATGGATTACAATATTGTGAGTGTATATATTGATATTACATTCAATCTTCTTATCACGCCTGTAAGATAGTTTCTAACATAATTATCTATATTTTGTTATAGGGATATAAATTACATGCAACAGTTTGTCGTGATCTTATCCAAAATTTTGAAACTACTAAGGAAGATGAGGTCTACATCATGTATAATATTCGTGTTATTCCTAACGACTCTTCCTTATGGACTTCGTGTTATAGTTACATTGTTAACTTCACTGTTGATACTAGAATCAAACTGGTAGACCAGACTATGGTAACATACAATACAAACTTCCAAATTCGCGTGGAAGAATTGAAGAACCTTTGTTAAGTTGAAATAGAGAAATTTCTGCACACAAATAGAAGGTCTCTTAAGAATTTCAAATCCATGTTTGTACCATATATTTGAATCAGAGATGATTTAGGAAATAAATTTATTGGATATCAACTCAATTACGATACGGATAAATTTACTAGGTATCATTATGAACTTATTATAACCATGTTTACCACTGAACAAAGAGGTGTATGATCAAATTATTGGTTCTATGGAGTCTAGACATGGTGGATTTCTCTTTTTGTACGGTTATAGAGAGACGAGGAAAACTTTTATCTAGAAAACATTGTTTGTTGGTTTGTGTTCTAAAGGACTCATAGTCCTTAATGTGGCCTCAGGTAGCACTGTATCATTGTTACTACCAAGAGGTCGTACAACCCACTCTACATTAAGTATTCCATTGGAGTAGACAACAAATACAAACCATTTGATGGAATTCCAGTTGTATTAGGTGGTGATTTTAGTCAGATATTGTATGTAGTTTGAAGAGGTTCGAGACTAGATATATTAGTTGCTTCTATCAACGCTTCGATTTTATGGAAGTATTGTAAAGTGTTGAGGTTGACGATCAATATGCAGCTACATACTTCAACCATACCCGATGAACAATGTGATATCAAGAATTTTGCTTATTGGGTTATTTTAATAGGAGATTGAGAATTTTCTGGCAACAAGAATGGCAAAATATATGTCAAAATTCTAAATGATTTATTTATACATGATACAATTGATCCCTTACGCACCATTATTGATTTCACTTATCCTAAAATTTTTAAAGAATATGCATGATGTCGCACTTTTTTCAAGAATAAGGGATCCTTGCTCCAACTTTGGATGATGTCGAGCATGTCAACAATACCCTCTTGTCATTGATTTCAGGTGAATAAATGAAATATCTGAGTACATATTAAGTATGTTAATATGATGCAAATGATCTACAAAATTCTTCAACGAAATTAGGTGCTCAAGTATTCCAAATCACAAGTTGACACTTAAAGTAGGTTGTCCTACAATGTTAATGAGGAATATTGATCAAGCTTCTAGGTTGTGTAATGGAACAAAAATTATAATCACTCAATTGGACAAGAATTTATTAGGGGCAACTTTCATCACAGGAAAAATTGCGGGCAATAAAATTCTAATTCCAAGAATGAATATGGTTCCGAGTGATCCGGATTTATCATTTATGTTTACGAGGAGACAATTTTCGTTGACTCTTTGTTTCATAATGACAAATAATAAGAGTTAGGGTCTGCCACTTTCTCATGTTGGCATATATTTTCCTTAACTAGTTCTCACACATGGACAATTCTATCGTGAAGTTGTTATTTTAAATGATGATGACCAAATTTATGACGAGACTCTTAATGTACCTTATCATGAAGTATTTTATAATGTATAATCAATTATCTCAAACAACATAAATGTATTTATGATATTCATTTTAAATTATAATTTAAAGACACTTTATTTTTTATTAAATATAATAGTATGTGTTTTGTTTCTCTTGTAATAATATTTTATTTATTTATGAATTATATAAAAGATATAAATGTGAATGTAAAAAAAATAGAAAATAGAAATAAAAATTAAAAAGGAAAAAAAAATCAGAAATTTCAATTTTTACTCATTTTTCTTGAGAGTTGTTTGCCAAGATTGAATTTTTATTTCTTAGTGGTTAATCATGCAAGCCAAACAAAAGAATAATATTTTCTTTACAAGATGTCTTGTGAGAGATACGTGCCTTGGAGCCCTCGGAACCAAATTAGGAGTCGCGGCGGTGAAATTGGTAAAAGATGCCACAATATATGATTGTTAAGTCAGGAAGATGCCAAACCGGTTATGAAAAAATCGAAAAGCTCAAAGATGGCTCAAAAGAACCTAAAGAGAATAAACTCAATTTTTTTACTCAATCAAATTCTTTCTTCATTTCATAAACTAGAGTATAGCTTCAATTGACTCAAACTCTAATAAATAAAATATAACCTAATTAAAATTTAATTAACCAAAATTAAATTCTAATTCTAATGCTAACCATAGCAAACTATTGGCATACAAGCCTTTTTAATATTATAATTTTAAACTTAAAGCGGGCTAATTAAGAGTAAAAAATTAGACCACAAAATTCAGGCATCCCTCCATTATTATAATAGTTGAATGATGACCTTCTTCCATAACCGTAGCCTTTGAATTAGCCTTTCAAATTATAATAGTTGAATGATAAAATCTTTAGCCAATTGAAAATGAAAATTGTGATATAGTTCCAAATCAAATCCCACATGAATGAGACACAAATCTTTGGACCAATAGGAGTTAACTAAAAACCATGTGCACTGAGAATAATACCAAAGCTGTTAAACAAAAAATAAATCGGTACAATAAACTTCATGTGCATTGAATACTAATTTGGGTGTTTATTTTTTATAAATGAATTCATGATGTATAGTCCATACATAGGTCTTGCGCTTGATAAGTAGTTGGATGCTTGGGTTCACGATAGCCAATGAAAATATGTAAAACTTCTTTAGAAACTACGAAGTCTAGGGCATGCTTGACGAGCAATCGTCCCGCAAATTTCATAAGCATGTATCAGCAGCAATTGCCAATGAGGTTCGTATTTTAATGATGGTCAAGGACTAGTGCACAAGCATTATTGTAGAACGAAAACTCTTTTCACCCCTAAACATGAGTTCAGATGTAGTATCTATCTAGAAAAACACTGACTTTGTATTGTCGAGAAAACGCTTTTGGATAATTTATACTGTCTAAAACTATATTTCTGAAAACATGAAAGGCTGTTTTGTTTAGAAGCAAAGGAGTAAAAAGTAATGCCTTAGTGTAGGCAGGTATATCATAATGTAAAGCAGGTTGGATTTTTATAATTGTCGAAATTTATGTAAAGCATATCTACAATTACAGCTATCAAGCATTTTCTTTAATTTAATGAAGACCATATTTTTAGTTAAAGCCTACTATGTCCCCATATGACAGATGACAAGTCCTTGTCACTTTATTCCATCCAATATCTGTTTGTTTTGAAAAAAAATGCCTATTCTTTTACATGTTCGATAGTATTACATAAATGTACAATTTCAATATTATATTTCAGTTTGGAAACTATATATAATATAATTCATCAGAACATGAACGATGGCACAACAATTTGGCCATGTAATTTCAGATCAAAGTTTCCCTAATACACTATACACAAAAATGGTTGAAATCAATGATATGTTTACATAAGGATGATCCCAAACTCTGCCACTACACTTCCATGGTTATCTTAATCTCAGGCTTGAGTGCTTCCTGTTCACATGTTAACTATTGCTCGCTTTCAAACTGGACAAGATGCTATTCTTCAAAAGAATTTCCTCAAGGAATTTTATTCATAGGCTGAGCAGTTAAAAAAGAATGTTCCATCGCAATAAAATAAGGATGAACAAGGTTGATACGAAGTACACCATACCATGATGACCAATTCCAAGCGGATTACGATCATTTCTGGTCGTTGCAACTGCACGATGTGCAGTTCCCCATAACTTTTATTTTACAACAAACTCGGTTGAATTGCAACCATTTATGTAGTTGTTTGTGATCCTTAACAGGCTGCATCTCCACTTTCTTGGATGTTCGCAAGAGAATAGGAACTTCCAGGAACCTTGACTAAAACCTCATCGTCAAGTAGACTTTCTTGTCCGCCTTGAAGCCGATGATCCTGAATTTTAAACAGGAAATGAAGTGAATAAAAGCTCATAACAGTCATCAAATTTTCATCTCTACCATCTTGAAGGCTATCTTGCTAAATGTTATTGTTAGCTATTTTAAAATTTAATATCATCATAAAATAAACCTTACTAAGTCACAATTCCAACTGACAGAGTGAACCAAACTGAAGCCACAAGTCATTTAAATATCGGCATGGAAGCTTACAACTGTACCGTTATTAACTAACTAAACTTTGAATAATTACTATCACACAACTCATTGGTTTTGTTAATGGTGTCAGGTGTGAGTGATATGAGTGATAGCATATTTTATATAGATTAGTATTAGTATTAGGTGTTCAACTTCAGATTGCTTATTTGAGCAATCAACGATATGTAAGATGGAGATACAATTGGTGTTAGAACACAAGGTAGAATTACAAAAGATTTTACAATGATTATAGTGTGGATCATAATATGTTAAACACGCTTCTCAAACATATCCAAGAAATGGTGCAAAAGCGCACTTTTTGCTGATGATGCAGTCTTTGTTGAAGTTGTGAGTTTTAGATAAAAAGAGGAGAGAAATAGCAAGAAATATAATTATGGAGATATATAACTGATCATAACCTGATAATAGCTTGATAAAAGTACCAAATACTAATCCTTAACCGAGGGAACAGCTATAAGATGAGCTGGGAAAACTACTATTTCAGGACAAAATGACCAAAAATCAAAATTATTCCAAATTTTAAACGAGTTTAACTGTAGTGTCCGCTACAGCGTCTATTTGGATGTTATCTGACAGCTATTGGTTGTGCTTCAGCCACCGCTTGAAACCTCAACAGAATGGGATTTCGTGTAGCAACTTGGCAGAACAAAGATCTGTCACTCTACTGCTCATGCCATGCAGCCTTGTCCAGTGTCCTCTCTGTCATCTTAAAAACCCATCTTTGCAACTGCCACCACCGCTAGCAGATCTGGCATGAGGTTGATGATCTTCTGCATTTCTGTTTTTTGTATATGTTGAAGTAATGAAGCTTAATATTTTGAAGTTTTTGTATATATTGTTTGTGCTTGATGAAGATCGTCAATAGTGAAGTTTCTTATTTTTCTAGAATTTTCTGTGTGACTTTGAAATTTTGTTTACTGAAAGTTGAGTTATCTGTTCATTCATAATCGTTTCAATCCACCCATACACCCGCCGATCCAACCAAACCGACATCCGCCTAAACCGAGGGCAAAAGCAGACAAAAATGGGTGATATATTTTCCACTTTGGAGCTGGTTGGGAATTCTGGCCCAAAACTGACTGATGTCCACACCTACTTGAAACTACTTATAAGTTATAATAAAAAACCCTTTTGTAGATATGTGCAAGTTTTTACAAAAATGTAGATCGGCAAGGATATTTTCAACTTTTAGAATGCATTTGACACGCATTTGTCAATTAAAAGATGATCAACCTTTGAATATAAATCTTATTCTAACCCAAATGGGATAAATGCTTGACATATGGACAACATACAGATAAGCCATCCAATACTTACGGCAAACTAACACACTACACACCATAAGGGCTCGTTTGACGCCTATGATAGGATAGAGGATATAAAGCTGGATAAGGATAGGATAGTGACAGGATAAACATTATCATATTGTGTTTGATACACACATGATAGCATTTTATTGTCATATATTTGATACACATCTCATCATGACAAAATATAATATATTATATTTAAATAACAAAATTATCATTGTGAACAGTTATATATTAATTTTTTTTTTAAATTGACTAATTATATTTTAAATATTATAAATTAACAAAAATATTTATTTTATAATATTTAAAATATAATAAATAATGAAATAATTTTATATTTAAAACTATCCATAGACACTATTAAATAAACAATTTTAAAAATTTTAAATATCATGAGTAAACAAATAATTCTATTTTATTTCTTAGAATGTAAATAAAGATATGATATATTATATGTAAATGGCAAAAATACACTTGTAAACAAATTATATTTATTTTGAAATTTTAATTAATTTTCATATTTAAGAGAATGTGTGTCAATGCATGAGTAGAAAAGGGAATTAAGCTTACTAGTACTACATACCTCAATACTATTTTTCATGGCATTCATCAAAACTTTTAGTTGTTTCCGGGCATTTGCTCTTATAATGCGTCGTTCAGCACATTGTACAGCAGTAACGTCATGATGGCAGGCCACACAAAGAGTCCTCATATTTTCAAGATTACATTCACCTATAGAATTGATTAAATCAGGTGTAAACTCAAACACAGCTATTATCTCACTTTTTTCAGCAGGTCGAGGAAATTACAGGGAGGACACAATCAGCGGAGAATAAAGAAGACATGACCAACATTGTATTCCTTATTTTGACTTTTATTTTTGTAATTTATGTATACATTCTATATTTTCTTATTTTAATGTGCCAATTTTCAGAGAATTTTGAAAAATAAGTGACAAATTTAAAAACTTTTAAAATATGTCAAAAAAATGAGCAAATAAATTTAGTACAAAATTTAAAATATGCAATAACTGCAAATTTAAAAAAATAAAATGAGATATTACTTCCAGACATCTGAGATTTGCATCCTGACAAAACTAATTAAATAGTTGCAAAGTTAATATCCAGACATTGTTAAATTTCTGAATCCAGATGGTAAATTACCCCACATCATAAGTCAACAGCTTCTGGAAGTTAACCTCAGGATGTCAACATTTTGAGAGAAAAAATATGAAAAAAATTCTATTTGCAGACATATTTATATCTTAATACCCAGATTACAGATACAAGCTAACTAGATGAATGTTTCCCATAAAACCAGATTTCTATATCGGCCTTTCCTTTGAGCATATCAAAATCTTAGTTGGAAGTATCAATGGTCATTTCCGGAATAACAGGTCACTACAATTTAAAGTTGATACTAAAATTCTTCCAAAAGCTAGGATTGGACTTTAAAAGAAATTATACCTCCGCCTTTATATACTGGAACAATGTGATCAGCATGCCATGCATTGCCTTCACTTGGGTCGTTGACAAGTTTCTCAAGCCTGCAGATAATCAACTAGTCTTTCAAAAGAGTACTCCAGATAATAAGCAAATTTAGTAATGCTTTGGAACAGTCAGTCTTTTTACAAGCCTGGAATGCTGTTTGCTAAAATTATAACTGAATTGACTTTAGGTATTTTACTATTATAAACTCACATCTTCTTCCGCTTTGCAATTTTTGGTGCTACTTTTTCAATGTACCCCCGTCGTCTTTCCAAGGACAAAGGTCTTATATGCACAACAAGCTTATGACAGTCTAATTGGCAATTTGTGCACACACCTTGCTCAATTTGGAAAAGTTCCTGAATATTTCATATCACTTACTTCAAAATCTAACTCAAAGACATGAAAATTACACAAACAAAAAATTAATCAAAACATTCTAATTTGAATATGATAAACGTTCTAACCTGACGAAGGAATCGGCTGCTAGTTCTCATACGATACTCTTGATAGCAGTCAAGGTTACAAAAAAGATCTTCAAAATATTCAGGTGTCTTGGCATTATTACCCCTGAAAGTGTAATTATTAATTGTATATTGTTAAAAAATATAAAATATTAAAAGCAATACATGATTTGTTTGGGACATACATGCATTGCTTTTGACAAAGCTTACAAAGTGGTTCATCTTTTAGACTCCAGCCTTGAGTATATTCTTTTTCTTTCTTACCAAGGCCACTTCGAAGATAAACCTTTTTCCAAACAGCATCTGATGGTAAAGTATAGCTAATCTCTGTTAAAGGAGTCATGCGCCGTTTGCTTCCACCATTTATTAATCCCTGTCAATGTCAATAGTAGACTTTTGTTACATTATATATATACAAAGAACCAAAATAATATTACAAGGGATGGACAATTATTTTTTGAAAAGATCGTATCCACTAAAACAGAGTTCAAGTGCGTAGTGTGCCCACCTTACTGTTGTGGTTATTACTTTCACTCAAGTAGCATAATTCGACAGCCAAAGGAAGTTGTAACGGTTTTCCAAGTAACTTCCTGCGTTCAATTGACCTTAAATTCTTCCATTCATTTGCAAAATCCAGAAGAGCATTCCTATAAGCAGGGTTATCCTTGACAGATGCAGACTCTATATCCCATTTCTCATCAGCATCAGAAGGACTCAACAACTCAAGGTCTTCTGGTCGAAAACTTTCATAAAGTGGTTGTGGTCTTACATCTGTGCCCGGATTGCAAGTATAAAGGTGGATCCTTCCAGTGTATGGACTCACCTGAAGAACAAACAAATGTTTTTTTGCAGCCATGAGAATTATCAATTACTATCCAGTCTTTTCATGGCACCAAGGGAGGCTGTAAACACAACACTATCCCATAGGCTATAACATAGGTAATGGTACCAACATCCACTTGAATGTGGGCATTCTTCTCTAACCAAATACACCAAAGAAAAGCATGAATCCCACAGAGTGCAAGCTCTATTACTTATTTCATAAACAAACTTGAATAAACAGAAATTAGTTTCGATAACTTTGCTTCTATTATGTACAATACTATAGTAATCAAGCCAATCACTGACAGGAGCAGAAATTTCTTGTACAATGAAAACCAAAAAATTTACAAATGAATTTTACCTCAAATCGAAGAGAATTGACATGATTGGGGCAATCTCCTTCAGCTTCAACAGGATGAATGGGCTGGCCATTAACTGCATCTGTTGTTGAAGTTGATTCCTTATCCTGAAACAGAAAAATAAGACTCCCACCCTCTCACAAAACACATGAACTATAGCACCATTAGAAAGCTGCAATAAAAATCTACCTCTATTACTTCATCGTTCTCCTCGAAACTCTCTTCAGAACATCTATCCCCACCATTGAAATCATCTACATCAAGATTTTCATCCAAAACTGAAGCCTTGCCTAAATCTAGGCAGGAAACACTATCAACCTACTCTACCAATAAAATACAATATTTAGAAAGAAGCAACTAATAGAGTGAATAACACTGAGGAAAAACAACCTAAAAGTATAAACTAAGTCTTACCGTAATATTAGCACCCTGATTTGTGTTATTTACAAGACCAGATTCATCATCTTGATTTGCTTCTGGTTCATTTGATTTAAATGCAGAGGGTTGCTTATCCAATTGTTTTTCATCTGATGCATCTTTGCATGCAGATTGTTCTTCAGATCTGTCAATTTTCAAGGTTGGGTCTATATAAGAAACATCTTCAACCTGCCACCCAACATCACCAAAAGAAACTGATGTTATACAAGAGAACCAAAAAATGTAAAAAAAAAAAAAAAACAAACAGAAGTAAACTAGTCAAACATTGCAACCTATGTCAATCATTTTTATTTCATGATAATGGCCAAGAAAATGGTGTATCTAATTAGGTATTCATAAGTTGGGACTCTGACAAAATCTTTACACAGGAAAAGTTGCACAGTACTGAAACCCAAATTAGAGCCTAACAGGTCCAAGAACTATAGTGAAAACTAATGAGAAATAAATTATTCAACATAACTAAATGCTAGACTTGTGATAATGATATCACTTGGAAAGACCACCAATCTGTTTTGGTCGTCCCATAAGTTGGAAAGGGAATTCATCTGCATCCAATTAAAGATAAAAAAATGTACATAATGTCAGTGTTGTCAAACGGCAGCCATGGATGCATTGCGTGGAATTTTTTTGACTAAAAGCCGTTTGATAGTCATTGTGGGGTGGCTTTTACATGGTGACTATAAATATGTACAATTTCATTTGGTAATGCAATACATTGATTCTAACTATTCCATTCCACAATAACATTGCATATCATCAAAGGCCAATAATTTATTTGTTCATCACATAAGTTGTAGAGCAAATAGGATCCTCTCCTTCCATCCTTCCTCTACATTACGAAAACAAGGGTGAGAGGAGAGAGAAGATGATGATAAATAAATAGAGAAATAATGAGAGATAGAGATGGCAGAAGGATCCAAATCCATCGTAGAGGGTATTCATTTATATTTCAGAGCATAAAATTGTCAATTTGTTTGAATATTACAACTCTGGACACATAATAATTGAATTAAAAAAAATTGAAGTGAGACCTTTATCTCTTTCATCGAGTCATATTTTCCATCTGTTGTACATGAAACACGATGCAAACTTTTGTTCAAACTTTTCCAATGTGATTCATCCCAAGTATCCTGCAGACGGTCATGCCAACAAAAGTGACTTGACAAAGGCATATCACAATAAGCTCTCATCCCAAGTCTTTATAATCAATGAGAAACTAATTACCTTTGCACAAAATATGTATATGTTAACTGCATTTGTTTGACCCCGTCGATGAGCTCTGTCCTCGGCCTTCAAAACATGTTAACATTAATTATTATTATTTATTTAAAGCATTATTTGGATATCAGAAATACCCCCACACTTACACTTCATCATCAACTACAACTCTACAAGTACACTACACAACAATCTACATGACATTTCCATAATAAAGAAACTTTACAAGTGCTGTCTCATTGCCTACAGGTAAAACATATCAAAACTGCATCACTTTCATGGTAAACGAGACTGATTAGGAGCAACACAAATGTGATGATTATCAAAAGAAAGATGAAAAAAAGTTCGATTACAGGTCTAATGGCTTAGTATCTTTCAATCAACCATGTGCTGTTTTGAAGGAATCATCCCTGGTTCCAGTTTTGCAAAATAATTATCAAGTATATTTTACAGGTGAACCTAAGTTTCCCATTCCTTTTGTTCCTTTTAAGAGAATCATCTTTAAATGTGTTTAGTGTATACAGTGCATTAGATGATTGTAGCATCCAGCACCAGACTAAGAGACATTTGATGCGTGATAATGACCTTTATTATTGTAAATCAACATCAACGGGACTTCATTTTTCCTTTTGCTACACAAGTCAATCTTCTGTAAAATTATTGGCAGCTATACTGATCTTTCATTTGCACAAACAGTTCAATCAATCGTCATGACAAGATAAAACTCAAGTCACTGGAAATCAAGGCCTACCCTACAACCCAACAATGGTAATAAACAAAGTTTTATGATGTGATATTCCATTGAACAGAACCTGAAGCATCGTCGTTGGGCTTTGAGGTAGCTCCAAAAACACAACATCCTGTGCTGTCGAGAAATCAAGTCCAAAACCTGCTGCTAGAATACCTATTATCGCAATTTTAACCTGAAATGCACATGTAACTAACAAGTCAAAGTAAGTCTGATGAGCAGGTAAAATACTCCAAACTCATGTAATGATATACAGATGACACTTAACAAAGAACCCACACATGTACAAGCAATATGACACACAAAGATCGAAAGTCTGATACTAGCAAAAATGTTCAATATGGTATTTTTTAAGTAATTCACGACTCTTATTCACTACCAATGCAAAACTGCTCATTAATGATTTTGTACCAGACTTGATCTTGAATGAGACATGTTGATTTCACGGACAATTTATAAGCACCCATGCAACAATAACAATACCTCCGGTGATGATCGAAATGAGATTACTGCAGATTGTCTATCTCGGGGTAGTGTATGTCCATCTATTCGCACAAAACCCACTCCTTTCTCACATATAAACTCCTGAAGGGTTCAGAAGACAAGCTTTATATCAGAAATAAAATTTAAATGTTTGTGGAGCATCAAAGCCCTAAGGCGAACGTTAATATACAGTATGATGATCACCCATTCAAATGAAAGGAAAAGAAATCAAAGCAAAAAATTGAGTTACTCTTGTTACTAAACTAGGTCACAAACTGCCAAAGTGATTTTAAAAGGAAGCAGCAACTTCTGAGTTACTTCATGATGGTAGACTGGTAGCATGATTTACTAAACTGGACATATGATGGTAGCCAGCCAAGTAATGGAGAAAGGTAAAAAGGAGAATAGTGAATTACTGCAGTCATGTTACATATAGCCGAAGGGATTTAGTTTATATTAGAGTCCTAAGGTTATGAGAAATTGAGGGAATCTGAGAGAAAAGTGAACAAAATATTTCAGTGATTTTATTGGAATGAGAAAAACCCAATTCAAAACTTATATTTTGAACCTTACACAACCCCACATAATTTGATGGCTAGTAAGGTAAGGATTGTCTAAGCTTTATCTACAATTGTGTTAGATCTTACTCATCCTTAGAAAACTTGCCTGTTAGATGAGTGATGCCTTCAACTTAAACATTTTTTTCAGGCCATATCACATTACAGTGAAAAATGTAGGTTATTATATTTGAGGGCAGCTACCCCACGAACTTAATTATTTTGTTACATGTTATTGAATAATTTTATCTTTGCTTTTATAAAAATTAAGTATTGCCCCACAAAATATTATTGAATAATTTTATTTGTGAAGAATCAAATACGCGATTGTATGAGAGATAAATTGTTCAATGATTGTGTTGATTATGATATCAGAATCATATTCTGATGTTGTACGGTTATTAGTATGTATTAATTAGGATTTCTTTTTTAATTTTATTTCCTATTTAGTGATAGCATTTATAGGGAATACCAGTTTCCTGATTTTCAGCTCTATTTGATTGTATAGAATTAATTTCCTGTCCTATTTATATCTCCTCATGTAATCAGTTTTTGAGTATCAAGTGAAAATACAATCACTTTTCCACATGGTATCAGAGCTCGATCTAAACCATTCCTAGTATTTGCCACTGACCCAGCCATGGAGGGAGAGCAAACAGAAGGTACGCCCAAGGAGACTAGCATAATTCTTGCGAGCTCAACTGAAGGGACTGCACTTCTTATCACTGGCCACAAGTTAAATGGCCAAAACTACCTTCAATGGAAGAGGTCTGTTTGAATCTTTCTCCAAGGGAAAGGGAAAGAGGGCTACGTCCCAAGAAAGGAGAACCCAACCTCCAAAAATGGCAATTGGAGAACAGTTTAGTCATGTCATGGCTTCTCAATACCATGAAAATGAAATTGGAGAAAATTTCATGTACTATGATATTGCCAAAGATATGTGGGATGCAGTAAAAGAGATATACTTCAATACGGGTGACAAGAAAAAGTACAAAGAGCTGGTAGAAAAGGATAGAATCTACAAATTTCTATTGGAGCATAACAAAGATCTTAATGAAATGCGTGGAAAAATGCTTGGAACCAAACCACTTCAAAAACTTCGAGAAGTGTTCTCAAAAGTGAGAATAAACGAAAGTAGGAGGAAACTCATGTTGGCAAATCCTATTTTATCCCTATCAATTGAAGGTTCAGCAATGTCACCATAGGGAAACCAATTTCACCCAATGAGTTCAGCTTAAAGAAGGAATCAGCCTTGGTGTGAACAATGGAGGAAACACGGTCACACTAAGGACACTTGAGGCAATGCAGCACATAACCCACAAGAAACAGAGGATAAACTTGATCCATCTCCCTTCAGCAAAGAACATATGGAAGCTCTACAAAAAATGCTCCAACAGACTATGCTTACTACAATGAAAAATGGTACACTTATTCTCCTTGTCATAATAACTCCACCATTCGGATTGTTGATGGTACCCTCTCAAAAGTTATTGGTATAGGTTCAATTGTGATTTCAAAAAATATTATTCTAGATTATATACTGTATGTGTCCAAACTTGATTGCAAGTTGTTGTCTATTAGCAAACTTACCAAAGATTTGAAATGTGTCACTAAATTTTCCTTTGACCTGTGCAAATTTTAGATTTTGGAGCCGGGGAAGATGATTGGCAATGCTAAAGAATGGGTTGGACTCTACTACCTGCAAGTTGAAGATTATTCTAAAGAACTTAAAGCAAATTCTTGTGTAGTAGCTTCTCCTAATAACAAGAAGTCTATAATGTTGTGGCACTATCGATTAGGTCACCCAAATTTCATGGACTTAGAGAAAATGTTCCCCTCATTATTCAATAAAAATCTAAGGAATTTTCAATGTGAAGTTTGTCAATTATCCAAACATACCCGAAGCACAAACTCACCTCAACCATATAAACCCTCTCAACCTTTCTACTAATTCACAGTGATGTATAGGGGCCATCTCGAGTCAACAACATTACTGGTGCTAGATGGCTTGTTACATTCATTGATGACCACATAAGAGTCATATGGGTATTTCTTATGAAAGAGAAGTCAGAAGTTGGAAAATTATTTGAGTTTTTTCACAATATGGTGCAAACACAATTCCAACCAAAAATTAAAGTACTCAGAACTAACAATGGTCGCGAATGTTTTAATTCAAAGACCCATGGAATTATACACCAGAGTTCATGTGTAGATACCCCTCAACAAAATGGGTCGCAGAGAGGAAAAATAGGCACCTTTTGGAAGTAGCAAATTATCTCATGCTAGCCACCAATGTACCAAAACATTTTTGGGTAGAAACTGTCCTTTCAGCCACCTATCTCATAACTAGGATGCCTTCACGTATCCTTAACTTTGACACCCCTTATTCCACTCTCCAAACTATTTTTCCATTCAGCAAAATTCTCACCTCAATTCCCTTGAAAATATTTGGATTAGCCTTTGTTCACAACCTAGACCCTTATTGCAGTAAACTTGACCCAAAATCAATAAAATGTGTTTTTCTTGGTTATTCACCTCACCAAAAAGGGTATAGGTGCTACTCCCCCACAAGTAGAAGATTTTACCACACTATGGATGTGACTTTCTTTGAGAATCAACCTTATCACTCAAAAGTTGGAATTCAGGGGGAGAATACGTTAAACCTGAACGAAAATGCAGAATTCCAATTTTGGGGATTTGAGATGACTGAACCTGTCCTTGAAATTACACCAGTAGCACCAAAAAATTTCATACCAACATAACTAAAAAATTCCACACCAGCAAACATGTGGTAGAGTCATTGAAACTACACGTGTAGAAATTTCTGCACAAGAAGCTGTCTGGAAAGTTTATACTAAGAGGAGAAAAAGCAAACATGTGGTAGAGTCAAACACAGCTCCAATGCAAAGCCATGAATCCAACCAGGCTCTAGAAAATGGAATTTCATCAAGTAATACTATTCCCAACTCAGAACTTGTCAATATGAGTTTAACTGCCAGCGATATTCCTAATGCACTAAGAAAAGGGACGAGAACTTGTACTCAACACCCCATTGAAAGATACATGTCATATGGGAAATTATCATAAGGATACAAGGCATTTGTAGCAGCACTTGACAGCACCTATATTCCAAGGAATATTCAAGAACCCCTCCAACAACCTGAGTGGGCAGAAGCTGTAACAGAAGAACTTCATGCGTTGATTAAAAATAACATTTGGGAAATTGCTGCTCTACCAGAGGGGAAAAAGCAGGTGGGTTGTAAGTGGATATTCACTATCAAATATGATGTCGATGGGAGCATAAATCGGTACAAGTCGTGATTAGTGGCAAAGGGATTCACCCAATCATATACCATAGACTATGAAGAGACATTTGTTATAGTGGCCAAACTTAACTCAGTACGAGTCATATTATCCTTGGTTGCAAACTTGGATTGGCCACTACACCAGCTAGACATTAAAAATGACTTCCTAAATGGTGAGTTAGAAGAGGAAGTATACATGCAAAGATGATGGATCCATACAAGTATATAGCTAGACTTTGAACAAGGTGTGCAAGCTACGAAAATCTTTGTATGGTCTCAAGCAATCCCCTAGAGCATGGTTTGATAGATTGATGAGAGTTGTCAAAGATGATGGATTCATACAAGGCCAATCTGATCACACTATGTTTGTCAAACACTCATTGGAAGGAAACGTAACTTTATTCATAGTGTATGTTGATGATATCATTATCACAGGAGATGATCATAATCAAATCAGACACTTGAAAGAACTCTTGGCTAGGGAGTTTGAAGTCAAAGACTTGGGACAACTTAAGTATTTATTAGGGATGGAAGTAGCTCGAACAAAAGGTGGAATATATGTCTCTCAAAGGAAATACACCCTAGACTTACTCCAAGAAATGGAAATGCTCCGGTGTAAGGCTGCCAATACCCCTATGGAATTAGTAAGCAGAAGCATCCCCGAAGAAGGTCCACTAACTAACAAAGAGAGGTACCAAAGTCTAGTTAGAAAATTGATCTACCTAACTCATACTCAGCCTAATATTAGATTTTCCATAAGCATGGCAAGTCACCACATGACAAGTCCTACCGAAGCTCACTTGAAAGCTATGAATAGAATCTTGCAGAACCTTAAAGGTACCCCAGGTAGAGGTCTTCATTTCAGAAAAAACACACAACGGGGTATCGAAGTATACAATGACTTAGATTGAGTTGGATGTACATCACACAGAAAGACGTGTGGGGCAACATGGTTACTTGGAGAAGCAAGAAACAGCCCGTGGTAGCTACAAGCAGTGCAGAAGCTGAATTTAGAGCCATGGCACAAGGCATTTGTGAAGGAATTTGGCTAAAGAAAACACTAGATGAAATTAGAATACAAACCAACTACACCATGAGAATCTTGTGACAACAAAGTTGCCATCAGCATTGCAAAGAACCTTGTTCACCTTGATAGAACAAAACATGTGGAAATTGACTGACATTTTATAAAGGAGAAGATTGATCATGGTATTATAAGTATTGATCGTGTACCAACCATCGTGCAACCAAACAGCTAACATCCTGACTAAAGCTCTTCCAAGAAATACATATGAGAATATCAGATTTAATCTAGGCATGATAGACATCTACCACCCAGATTGAGGGGGAGTGTTGATTATGAGATCAGAATCATATTCTGATGTTGTACGGTTATTAGTATGTATTAATTAGGATTTCTGTTTTTATTTTATTTTTTATTTAGTGATAGCATTTATAGGGAAAATCAATTTCTTGATTTTTCAGCTCTATTTGATTGTGTAATTAATTTCTCATCCTATTTATATCTCCTCATGTAATCAGTTTTTGAGTATCAAGTGAAAATACAATCACTTTTCCGCAAATTGTTTGGTCATATACGTAGATAAATATATATTTGATAGTGTTGAAAACAAAAAGGAAAAAAAATCATACTACGAATTTAAAATATGAAGACACTAAAGAATTATAATCCATAGATATGTACGTGTCTTCAATTTATTGGCATAAAATGACAGTTTTTATAGTCTTTAACTTTTTTTAGTGATAATTATATTATCATTTATAAATGGATATTTTTTAATATAAACACTAATAAATATTTTTAATCTGCCCCCACTAATAAATATTTTTAATCTGCCCCTAATCACATACAATGTTAGGCTCTCAACACACTCGCTCATACTTAGGATCGGACATCTGGAGCATCACCCAAGTGGCTAGATAGTGGGTGGCCCAATGTGTCTTGGTTACACTTCGATTCTTAGATTTAGGTTTGGACCTAACTCATTAACTCATCCTTACAAAACCAACTAGTAAGGTGAGGAATTTTAGGCCATATCTTTACTTGTGTTTTTCTCCATTAGTAATACACCCCGACACCTATAGCTATTGGATTGGTACATTTATAATATGGGTAGCCAATTTTAGGCCATATCTTTACTTGTGTTTTTCTCCATTAGTAATACACCCCGACACCTATAGCTATTGGATTGGTACATTTATAATATGGGTAGCCCAACAAAAAATCTATGATAGGCTCTGATACCAACATAAACTTTTTCATACTCGGCCACACAAAACCAACTTGTAAGGTTAGAATTAACTAAGCTTTATAAACTTAAGTCATATCTCTAAAATCTAGTAAAAGTGAAAATTGGGTTTTTCTCCAATAAGATGAATATTGAATTGGTATTTATAGTGAACTCCGACAGAATTCTAACAAATAACTGACACGGATGAACAACTATAGAGCTGCAACAAACTCTTTCAATTAACTTCCAACTGATGAGAAATGCACCTGTACTCCGTCAAGAACTTTGTGATGATGAGCAAAAATTATCATCTTTGAAGCATTCTCTAATCCCACAATGAGTGGATGAAAGGAAAGCCATTCACAAAACCCAGATAGCTTTGCAATTCCAAGTTCCTGATAAGTAAGCTTTCCTGCCAATAGATAGAATGAAGAAATTTAACATTTAAATTATTCTTCCACTTTAGTAAAGTTTAAATCAAGCGACACAATTATTTGGAAATGATAGGATACAAATAAAAGTTGCATGGCATTCTCTTTGAGCAACATAAAATACCAAGTGACATTTCTATGGAAGTATAGTTAAAACATTTAATGAGTATATGAATTTTTTTTCCTGAATAAGTGTGTTAATGTTAAAGTGGTATTATCGGATTTTAACGTTTGGAAGTTTAGAATCAATTTGGTTCAATATAATATGTTTCTCAATCCAAAAGTTGGTTGTTAATGTTATCAGATCACACAGGCTGGAAATGGACTTGTTTGCCGTAAACAGTCTCATCTCCAGTTTCCAGCCTCAACCCTTTATCTACGTAACGTTCATCTTTTCAACCACCTTTGACACATTTGCATGCAACTGTCATTGCTTCCACCACTACGGTCAATTCCAATCTAATTTTCTATTCTACCACTGTCTCGCAGTCTGTCAGGCAGATTCTAGTTGCCATCTCCAACGCCCACCACTGACCACACTAGCAAAACCACCACCAATGACCAATCCACACCTGTCATATTACATTTTGGTTTCTCCCCCTTGAGCAAACCCACCAATTGAGAGGATGGTGTTCCAAAAATCAAAACTTTAGCAACCCTTGATATCTTCTCCACATTCAATGGTCTGAGTATGTTGATCAACATTGATTATCCACCAGTAAATCTCGTCTCCATCAAACATGGAAATCACATTTTGAAGATGCAATATCCATAGCACCAACTTATGAAATTCAGATATCAGTTGATAGAAACCCAGTATTTTATTTTATTAGAAAGAATAGAAGAATAGATATTTTGTCCCTAAATACTTCTACAAACTTGCAAATCATCAAGGGTTTGCACACCTCCCTTGCTCAAAGGTTCTACAAACTTGCAAATCATCAAGGGTTTGCACACCTCCCTTGCTCAAAGGCCTCAATTCTCTCAAATTCCTAGACTCATCCTTTCCTATTATTTCTATAAAACATAGCCTATCCCTCTAGCTATTGCATCCCAACTAATCCTAACCAACTCTAACTGCCTCAACTAACAGACCTAACAGATTAAGACTACAATTCAGTTATTCATATTCAAATGATAAATCATTCAAACTAATGCTCCATTTTTTGTTGCAATTGATTTACACGGAATTTCATAAGCTTCTCAGAAAAATAGCAATTTCATCCTAATATGTGAGGCCTGAGACAATATTGAACGGAAAGCTATTATGGGAGTCATTAGCTGATACACAAATCCAGTAGTTCAACATAGTAAAAAAGGCAATGATTCCTTAACAATACCATCATGTTCGTCCAAATTATCCAACGGCATATCTTCACTTCCATTTTCAGATACATCAATCTTCAATACCCCAACAGCAGTTTTCGCAGCAACTGTATCCGATCTCTTCAATGACAGTCTTATAATTTGCCGGCGTTTTGGAGGTAACTGTTGTAACACATGTTGCTTGAGCCGCCTTATCTACAAGACATGAAATACATAATAAGACCAAATCTTTACAATCATGGAGAAGTGTCACAAAACATTGTTATACTCAATCCAGAAGGCATAATAAAATAAACATTGAAAAAGGGCCGCAGCCTAAACTAAATCTACCTAACAGGTAAAAAATTAGAGATCATATCATATCATGTGACATGGTTTAAGAGTTTCTAAAATTCTCAAGAAATACCTAAGGACAAATAAATATTATAATAATCTTTCAATATTTTTGAAATAACAGTTTCTCGTACAAGTTAAAATTAGCTTTTGCATCTCAATTTCTTCAAAAGTTCATTAATTTCTCCATAAACATCTATAATAAGCTCATAAAAACTTGTCTGTAAGGGAAAGAAAATCTATATATTTATTTTAATTTTTTTATTTAGAACCACCTATGCAGCTAGAAGCTCCAGAATAGGCCAAAATACCTCTGATTCATCACACAAACAACAAGAAAATAGTGATAGAAGTAAACCACAAGGTTCAAGCAAGACGAATGTAATGGAGGAATAACTTGGATGTTAATTGTGATAGAAAAGCACCACCCATGCTTAGGGAATGAATCAACAAGACTTGCAATGCTGTATCGGACTAAGTTGCATAGCAAAGAGTAAACAACAAAATAAACTTGATTTTGCCAAGAAAAGAATGTAAAGAATGCCCACCATGACAGTTTGCTTTAGTAACACGTTCAATTCCTCCAAGCGGACACCCTTCGAATAATCCTGTAATACAATCCCATCATTTGCGTCAACTCCTCTTTTAACAACAAATTACAACCCAAAAATAAATATTGATCAAAATATATAAATTTTATCACTTGTCGCAGGTTAAAATAGACTACAAGGATGATATCTTTAAAAATATCAGTATTGCACAGCACTTGAATGAGGTTAAAAAAGAGAAAGAAAATTTCTATAACAGAAAACATTACAACTGTAGATCATTTTCTACAACAACAATATCTTATCCAATATTTTTACCAACCATGGTATGGGTTAGCATCATTCATCATCCTAAATTCCTAATATAAACAATGCAAAAGGTAAATAGCAGCTAGAAGATGCTCATAATAATTAACAAGATAAACACGTGTGTATACACCACAGAGACAGGATACTAGGTGCTCTTCTAACAGTATTACCGCAAAATATTTTCCTTGGAAACCCTTGATATATTTGAGATCACAATAAGTTTTTGCAAACTCATATTTAGTCTTCCCCAGCAAACCTGGCCTGTAATATAGAGGCATTTCACAGAAAATGAATTAGTAGGCTTAGTAGAAAAAGAAATTAAATATGGAAAATATTCAAGAAGAATATACTTGCCATAACATATTTATCTGATGAAATATGTCATACGGTCTATCAGCACCTAGGAAGAAAGGTACCATAAGATATAAGAAAACATTAAAAATTTAAATAATAAAAAGCAAGAGAGTAACCCAAATTACAACATAGAACAGGAAATTAAAAACTATGGAGCCACAACCAAAATCTTAAAATTAGATTTTTCATATCCAATGATTACTATTAAAATCAGAGCATATGCAGCTAGCTTGCTATGACCTATGCTACAACCTTGACAAAGAAGGTGTCCCTGATAGCAGAATTATACGCTCGACTTCCAAAGCCACATCAAGAACAGCCCTTATCTGTTAAAACAAAAGTAATATGAAAAAATATAAATACCTCTTTAGGATTTAGCCAAATAAAAGATATAAAGACATAAAGGATAACACATTAAATTACAAGACGACACAACACAAATTAAGAACGTGAATCTTCTGTCTATAAAAAGTTAATCCAAAAGGAAAAATAAACTTGAACCAAAAAGATTTGATTGGTGAAATGATGATTATTTGACCCCGCAGCCACATCTAGATCTTCTGAACCCACTAATCTAAATCTCAGTCCTCCATCCAAATTCATACCAGTCCCCAAAATTATAAATAAGCGTCTGTCTATAAGAACGTGAATCTTCTGTGTATAAGAAGTTAATCCAAAAGGAAAAATAAACTTGAACCAAAAAGATTTGATTGGTGAAATGATGATTATTTGACCCCCCAGCCACATCTAGATCTTCTGAACCCACTAATCTAAATCTCAGTCCTCCATCCAAATTCATATCAGTCCCCAAAATTATAAATAAGCATCACAACTTATGCCAATTCCCAATGTTATTTTGTTTAGTTGACATCAGCAGTGTAACCATATGCCTACAGGCAATGGAAAAGCTTTACAGATATACAATGATACTGCAGAGTCACCAAAATAAGGGTTCTTAGTTCTCACCCTAAGATATTTTCTCTCTAAAAATGCCACATACATATCAACTATAACAAACATAAAAGAATTATGTATCTATTCATAATGTAAACTTTATGTGTTTATACTTTACAAAGCAGAAAATGAGATGGAAACCAAGCATACCTCTCCTGGTTCTTCTGTTTTCTTTGTACAGCGTACATGATGAGATTCATCAACAATCAAAAGAGCCCACTTAAGCTCAAGCATGCTCTTCCTTAGACGATGAAGCATGGTATAAGAAATAACCACAACTCTGGGGCATCTTTTTAGATTTACAGGATTGTCTTGATGGCCAAAAACTGGATTAGAAGAAACAAGTAAATGATAACTAGCTAAAGAAAGAAAGTGAAGCTTTGCAACAAAGCTACAAGTTAAAAACCATCCAACAAAAAGGTAAAGTTACATTCAATAATTAAAGCTTAGTCTACAAAAATTTGGTAGATCAAAAATAAAATTGAAAATCATTTCCATATTCAATTTTTCATTTATGCACATGACTAGTTGACTTCATGCATAGTGCATAACAGCAATCCAACTTAGCATAGACCTTAGAGCCAACACGGTGATAATTTGATCCATAAACATAAAATTTTCTTGTAAGGTCCCAAGACAATTATTCCATTCATAGCCTTGGTGATTACTAGGCCATACTTCTGAGGCGAAGATAGTCTACTGTACATTCAGGCTTCAGTTTCAATGGTACTTGGGTAAATTATTTTCAATGTTATTCTAAAGTTGTCATATGTATTTGTATTATGCAAACTTTATAGGATACAAGAATGCAATCCTACCATCTAGGGAGGAAAACCTTAAGACCAACTACATTCACAACCCCTACAGAAACTACCCCTCCCTTCTTACATTAGATTTGGATCCACCTTCTCTTTCATTTAACCAACTCCCTTGCATTGCATCACATCTCCGAATAACAAACACATTCCTCACCTCTAACAAGCTTTAGGCCAATTAGAATATACTCGCAGCCTTGCTGGACCTAGGGTTTGGACTCTGGGGTTAGCCGCTTGAGAAGCACTGGAGTTCTTCATTCATATTTTACTTCTTTCATCCTTGTGAATTATAGAGGAAATGATCTTTTCATTTCTTGAATCAGAATGGTTACAATTATGGTTTTAAATACAGCATTCCCTAGCCTAATAAATAAATCAGAATTAAATAGGAGGGATTTATTGTACAAGGTCCCTTGATATTCACTACAACTGTCCTATATAATATAATAATAAATTAATTACAAAATAATCAGTCAATAAATAATTTATTCTCAATCACAATTTGGAATCCAACATTCCCCCTTAAGTTGAGCAGTAGATGTCAATCATGCCTAGCTTGGACCTTAAGTTCTCAAAATTAGATTTGTGAAGGGCCTTGGTCAGTATGTCTGCAGTTTGGTTCTTGGAAGGGATGTATTCAAATTGATAATTCCACCATCTATATTTTCTTTTATGAAATATCTATCTATCTCCACATGTTTTGTTCTATCATGGTGGACTGAATTTTTTGCAATATTGATGGTTGCCTTGTTGTCGCACCAGAGGCTCATGGTGGAATCTATTGGTACTCTTAATTCCTTAAGGATTCTCTGCAACCAAATTTCCTCACCAATGCCATGAGGCATTGCTTTGAATTCAGCCTCTGCACTACTTCTTGCCACCACCAACTATTTTTTACTTCTCCAAGTAGTCAAGTTTCCCCGTACATATGTCCAATACCCACTTGTTGACTTGCGATCAGTCAATGAACCAGCCCAATCTGCATCTGTGAACACTTTCACACTCCTAATTGGGTCCTTTTTGAAGTGAAGACCTCTCTCGGGTGTCTTTTTGAGGTACTGCAAAATTCAAGTCACAACTTTCATGTGATCTTCAGTGGGCTTCTTCATGAAATGACTTACCATACTCACTGAGTAACCAATATCTGGTATGGTGTGAGAGTTAGGTAAATTAGTTTTCCTACCAATCTTTGGTATCACTCCTTATCAACTGGGGGACTGCCTTCTTGTTCTATCAATTTAATGTTAGGTTCCATTCCATCGATGTATCTGCTAGCTTGCACTCAAACACTCCTGTTTCTTCCAACAGGTCTAGCACGTGTTTTCTTTGGGATACGTAGATTCATGTTTGGAACGAGCAATCTCCACCCCAAGAAAATATTTTAGGTGTCCAAGGTCCTTGACCAGAAATTATTTAGCAAGAAATCTCTTGAGTTCTTCTATCTCTTTGTCATCATCACCTGAGATTGTGATGTCATTCATATAAACAATAAATATTGCCACCTTCCTTTCACTAGAATGCTTGACAAACATTGTATGGTCGGTTTGGCGTTGAGTAAAGTCGTGACCCTTAACAACTCGGGTTAGTCTTTCAAACTATGCCGTGGGGATTTCTTAAGACCGTAAAGTGATTTCTAGAGCTTGCATACCTTGCCAATTGATTGGGGAGTTTCTAGGCCAGGTGGTTTTTCATGTATACCTCTTCTTCGAGTTCACCATTTAGAAAGGCATTATTGATGTCTAGTTGGTGTAAGGGACAATCTAGATTTACAGCTAAGGAGATAATGACACCAACATAGTTTAGTTTTGTCACTGGAGCAAATATTTCTTCATAGTCCACCCCATATGATAGGGTGAACCCCTTTGCCACCAAGCGGGCTTTGTACCTATTCACACTCTACCAGCATTGTGCTTTATTGACAAGATCCATTTACACCCAATTGGTTTTTTTCCTTCTGGCAACTTCACAGATTTCCATGTTCCATTCTTGTCTAGTGCTTTAATTTCATCTTCCACTGCAGCCTTCCATTCAACATGTTAGACAGCTTCTTGAATATTTTTTGGAAGTTTTATGTTATCCAATATGGTGATGAAGGCCTTGTATTCTTGTGACAGATTTCTATGAGATACATAATTACCAATTGGATGTTGAGTGCATGATCTCACTGCTTTCCTCACAGTAATTGGTAAGTTATGATCATTCTCATTTAGACCGCAATTATCATTAGACTCAAAAACATTAATTACTTGGAAAAATTTCTAAATCTGTATTAAGTTCAGAATTTTAGATTGGCCTTGGAGATGTGCAGATTTCTTCCTCCTTTGAGTTTTCCTTTTCCTTGTGTACACCAGTAGATCTTTTTCCGGTTGTATCGCAGATCTGGTTGCAGGTTTTGCTGTTTCTCCAGTCACAAGGTCAATTTCTAGTTCTACAACTTGTTGCTGTATGGAGGTCTGTTTTGTTTCTAAAAAATGTTGCAAGTTATGTTGTTGCTGCCGTAAATTATGTGCCATTTCATGTTGCAAATGCTGTTCCGTTTCCCAAGGTTGGGATTCTGCTAAGTTTTGTTCTCTCTCCCCTTGGAGGCCAACTTTGGGGTAGTAAGGTTGATTTTCAAAGAGGTTACATCCATAGAATGGTAAAAAAAATTGCTTATGGGGCAGTAGCACCTGTATCCCTTCTTATTTGGTGGGTATCCTAAGAATATGCATTTAAGGGATTTGGGCTCTAATTTTCCTTTGTTAGGTTGGTTGTCATGCCAAATGCAGTGTAGCCAAAGGCTTTGGGAAGAATGGATGAAAGGATTTTAATGTGTGGGTAAATGAATAGAAGGGTTTGCTAAGGGATTTTGAACTTGAGCGCTTTATAAGGCATTTTGTTTATTAATATGATGTTGAAAGGACGGCTTCACCCCAAAAATGATTTGGTAAATTAGTTGATAACATAAGGGAACTAGTAACCTCCATGAGGTGCTTATTTTTCTCTCGGCAATACCATTTTGTTGTGGTGTGTTCACACAACTGATTTGGTAAATTATTCCATGCTTAAGAAGGTGAGATTTGAGGGAATGGTGATAGTATTCACGGCCATTGTCAGTTCGTAGGACTTGGATTATGGTTTGGAATTGGATTTGGATCACATTGTTGAAGTACTCAAAGATTTCTCCCACTTCAAATTTTTCTTTCATAAGGAACACCCAAGTAACTCGTGTATGATCGATCGTCTATAAAGGTCACAAACCATTTTGAATCAGTTATGTTCTTAACACAGGAAGGTCCCCAAACATTACTATGGATTAATGAGTAAGGTTGGGATGGTTTATAAGATTGAGGAGGATAATGGTTCCGTGAGTGTTTGATAATTGACAGATTTCACATTGAAACAAATTTGAATGTTTATTGAATAGAGAAGGAAACGTTTTTTCAAGGTACATAAAGTTTGGATGTCCTAAACGATAGTGCCATAGCATGACAGCTTCCTCTAGGTTTTCACCACTTGATGCAGCAACATAGACTGAATTATTTCTTCTCTTCTTGAACTCACTAGCTTGAAGGAAATAAAACCTGCACATTCCTCAACATTGCCAATCTTCCTCCCCGAATCCAAATCCTAAAATTCACATCATAGGTGAGGCAAGAATTTAGTGAAACAATTTAGATCTTGAGTCAATTTACTTATGGACAAAAGGTTGCAATTCAACTTTGGAACATAAAGAATTGAGTTAAGAGTAATGTGCCATCTGCTATTCATACCATAGAATTATCATTGCATGGGGAATCTTCATCAAATAGAGTGATATCCCTAGTCATATGGTATGAGGCTCTAGAGTCTACAATCCATGAGTTAGATATTCCCTTGTCAACAAAATAAACTCATAAAGAATTACCGTTTTGGGCCAAGGCAGCAGTTGAGTGCGTGCTAGTGTTTTGAAGAGATTGTTTATAGAAATTTTTGCAATATCTCCATTTGTTCCTTGTTGAATGGACTTGGTTCATGTGTTAGGACTGCTAACGCTTTACCTCCTTCTGATGTGGCAGCATGGGTGCGAATGTCCCTGTTCCTAGACAGTTTCCAGTCTGCCAGTTTTCCATGAATGACCCAACATGTTTCTTTGTTGTTGCTTGATTTTCTGCAGTGATCACCCTATCCTCTAGATTTTTTGTAATTTCCTTTCGCAGTCAAGGTTAAACCTTCATTAATGGAGCTTTGATCCGTGCTTCCAAGCATGACTTTCCTTCGAATATGGGTGAGGGTATGGTAGTAATCAATGACTGTTGTGTCTCCTTGTCGTAGGTCATGGAGGAGACTCTTGATCTCGAATATGGCGGAAGTATTATCAGTATTTGAGTATATCTCCTTGGCAGCGCTCCAGATTTCAATTCCAGTGTTGTAATACATGAAGCTTTGATTCGTGCTTCCAAGCATGACTTTCCTTTGAATAACGGGTGAGGGTATGGTAGTAACTAGTGATTGTTGTAATCGGTGACTGTTGTAATCAATGATTGTTGTGTCTCCTTGTCGTAGGTCATGGAGGAGACTCTTGATCTCGAATATGGCGGAAGTATTATCAGTATTTGGGTATATCTCATTGGCAGTGCTCCAGATTTCAACTGCAGTGTTGTAATACATGAAGTTTTCGCCTGCTTCAGTGGTCATTGAGTTCAGTAGCCATGGCATGACTAAGTTGTTCTCTAGCTTTCACTTTGGGTAGTCGGGGTCCTTTTTCTCCGGCTCTTTAGCATCATCAGAGATGTAATCTTCCTTCCCTTTTCCTTGAAGGAAGATCCAGACAGATCTTGCCCATTGGGTGTAGTTTTGGCCATTTAATTTGTAGCCAGTGATGGGTATAGTGGTGTTTTCGGTCAGACAGGTAATTGTGAAAGTTCCAGCTGCCATTTTTGGGTTTGGATCTGTGACTGAACTGCATTCTTCAGCCATGAAATACTGGTGTTTTTCACTTGGACCGGATTTGCTCTAATACCATGTGAATTATAGAGGAAATAATCTTTTCATTTCTTGAATCCCAATGGTTACACTTCTGGTTTTAAATACAGCATTCCCTAGTCTAATAAATAAATCGGAATTAAATAGGAGGGATTTACTGTACAAAGTCTCTTGATATTCACTACAGTTGTCCTATATAATATAGTATCACTGAAAAAAATTACAGAGAAAATAGCACCAGAAATGGGAAAAGAAATATAGATAACCCAAGACCTAGGTCTTTTCCTGCAACTGAGTTATTTCCCTCATCTCCTACCACTCATAAGTAACGTGTAACTGCAAACTACACTTAAGTAACTTCCAATTCAACAAAACTTCAACCCGTGCACAGTTCCTTTCGGTAAAGTTCTCAAACCATGTTTAAAATGTGGCTGATTCACCTAACCAATCTTACCATGTACTAAAAGTACAATATTCAATTTCAATACCATGTTTCACCTAACCAATTCTAGTATGATGCAATAGAAGACAACCATAAGTCTATATCTGTGCATAGTAAGAAATGATTCAATGGTTACAAGTTCATTACTAAAATACAGCAATGCATTGTTATTACAAATATCCTACATTCTTCTCAAGAACAAACAATGCATCCACTTCTCAGTTTTCACCAACCTTGCCAACGAATACCAACAAGTATACAACACCATACACAACTTAAATCACAAAAAATTACCAAGATGGATATCAGCAGGCAAGCAGAAAGGAAGCCACCGCTCCAGTTCTTCAGCCCACGAATACCGCAAAACAGCAGGGCAAACAACAAGTATAGATCCTTCATCAACAAAACATCCTGCAATAGCAATAGCCTGAAAAAACAAACAAACAATACACATCTCAGGTCATCATTCATTTAACAACAAGTATAACAAAAGTATTTTTTCGTCATATTAAATGATCTACAGGGGTCAAATAACATCATAGTATCCTATCATCATAATATAAATCATGCATAACGACAAACCATCGACGGGCACGTTTGTTATGCAGGTTAAGCCATCTAGGAGTTTATTCAATAACTGTATCTCGTTAGAATTTATGTCAAACTTTAGACCATAAGCTTATTGAAATTAACTTAAAAGAACTTATAGGCAATGTTTTAAAAATCATCTGCGACGCGATTCTTGACTCAATGTCAAGATTTTGCCAATTTTCCAAAGTATCAAGAATTGCAATGCAACTGCAACAAAACCACGACCACAAATTAAGAACTTGCTTACAATTACATGTAGTTCATAAGATATATTTATTTTTGTAAGTTTAACCAAACACAAGTTTAAATGTTTATGTCAAAAAATAAGCCTATAAAACTTCCAAAAGAAGGATCCAATATGCCCTCTAAATCTAGAAACATTCAAGCAAAATGAACAAAAATTAAACAAGAGCAAAGAATTGGAACCTGAAGAGTCTTTCCAAGTCCCATTTCATCGGCAATAAGACATCGAGCACCTCTTCTAAGTGCAAACCTTAAACCATCCATTTGAAACGGCAACAACACATCAATTAATCTGTTAGGCAACTTCCCAATCAAACCATCAACCTCATCATCACTCAAATGCTCTGGCCTCACCGGATTCCACCTCCCCTCCAAATGCGAAAGCGTATCGACGACATTGAAAGTCACCCAAGGAATCTCCTCCACCTCAATCTCTGCCTTTAACAGCTTCAAAACGGTTCTATAGTCCGTCAACTTAAACACACAAGCTTTGCCGCCCATGCTTGTCTGAGTAAAATGCGATGGATCCACATTCATCTAGAAACACAATTGCAAAATAAAAATTAAAGAAAAGAAATTTAATTTTCATGCACAGATAGTTTACAACAATTTTACACATACGACCAAATAAGATCTCACCATTTAGATATTTCACAAAACTATTTTCTAAAATACCTCCCCAAATATCTAAGAGATTAATTGTTATGCATTACAAATGTAAAATTGTTTTATACACTTATCCAATCAAATTACACCATAACGCCACTTTGTTATACTAATTTCTTACAAGACCTCCACAAATATTTATACAGTGAGATTTGATTGAATATGTCAGTAAAAAAATTTTGCGCTAAATTAGATCTCATCATCCAAATCTGTCACAATATTATTTTCTAGAATATATAAACAAATATCTAAATGATGAAATCTTATTGAATGTCTATGTTAATCTATTTTACACCTATAAAGTACTAACACAAGAACACCAAACACGATCCCAACACATTAACACCGATAATAATTTGAAAAATCTAGTTTAAGTACTAACACAGACAGGATGCCAAACATTTACACTTATAAAGTACTAACACAAACACCAATCTGACTCTGGTAATAATTTGAAAAATAGAAGAAATTGAACATAACTAAGTGTATCCGTTCGTGCTACGCAGTTTTCAATTGTCGGTGCATACAAATTAAATTAAAAACAAAATGGCGAGAGAGTGTATGAAATGATTTGAGATGACATACTTGGGAGATAATGTCGTTGATAATGTGGAAGCAAGTATCTGGGGTTGGAAAAGGGAAATTGGGGAGAGGGAGAGGAGTAATTGAGAAAGAATCATGAGAACATATTTCAAGTCTTGCGAGGAATTTAGTGTTGGGTTTGGGTTGAGAGGGTTGAGAAAATTTTTGGCATTTGAAAAGGTGCCAAGGGTTTTGTTGAGGTTGCTGAGATTCTAAGAAGACTTTTCGTTTTGCGATTGCAGCTAAGCGATTTGCTTCCATTTGTTTTCTCTGTTCTTCTGTCAGTTCCATTGCGACGAGTGAGTAAGAGAAGGTGCCTTTCAAATGCGGAGCGCAGTTTTGTGATTTTTCAAAACTGAAAGCTGCCAAATCTTGTGGGTGTTTTTTTTATATAACGGCTACGACTACATAAGCATTTCTTTTCTTTCGGCAAATGTGAGGCTTGCGTTCGAGGTGAATTCCATTAAGATTTTAAAAGATAATTTAAAAAAAATAAAAATTAAATGACTATCAAGATTTATAATTTGGATTTCAAATCATTTTGATGGTAAGAATTTATAAAATTTGAAAAAAAAAACTTATGAAATTATAACACTTCAAATGATATGATCTTTATCTTCATATTCAACATTTCATTGAAATAGTCTCTATTATATTTTTGAATAATGTATGCAGTAGATTAATAATATATTTTTATTTTAACCGTTAATGACATGTAATATTTTGAAGATTAATTATATTAGTCATCATTATTATCTCAATTAAAATTTTTAAGGATGCATTAAGTTATCAAATCATTTCTATTTTAAGAGTTATAATCATGATATACCTTATTTTGTGAAATATATCATACGTCTTAAAGCGAAGTTTATAATTGATATCATTTAAAAATTTCACATTCCAATAGAGATAGACGAGGGCACAAGACAAGGGAGACATGTGTAAGTGTATTAAAAGACTACTAAGATAGAATGAGTAAAGGGATAAACCAAAGAGGATAGAGATGAAGGGATGAGAGCGAGAAGAGAATAAAGAAAAGTGAAAAAATGACGTAGATTGAGAGAAAGATGAGAATAGATAACAGAAATAAGAAATGAGAATCCATAAAAATTTCACTTGGTAGAAATAAACTTTTTTCTAGTAAAAATTCACTATAAGGTCTAACAAAATTCAATAAATCCATTTTAGAAAGCAATTTATTAAAATTTGAAAGTTTTTTAATATCACACGAAAAGTCGTAAAAAGTCTTGATTTAATATAACTATATTTCTACACTTTGTTTAAATAATCTTAGTTAATACCTCATGACATATTTTAATTGTATTAAAATCTTGATTGAATAACTCAAAACTTCTCTATCACACAAAAATATCTTTTAAAATTATGTCAAATCTTAATTGCATACATTCTCTAGATACATCAATTTTTCAACTATCACTTTTTCTTATATTTCATAATAAATAATTTAAAATAAAAAAAATTTATATAAATTTTATCATATGCAAATTTTATACTTTGCTAGCCCATTTGAGTGTCGCCCTATCTTTCGGTTACTAGCCATATTACAAGTCAAATATTTGACTTTAATTCAATCACCTTAGTTAGAGTTAGGTAGGAAAACTTTTGTCTAGTCTTGGTAAAATTCTAAGTTTGGGGTTGCTGGTGGGATAAAAAGAAAAAAAATCAAAAATCAAAAATAAAAAGATAAATCAAAAATCAAAAGATAAAAAGAAAAAAAATCAGTTTATGTACTTTGATAAATAACATCTTCTTGATTTTTGTGTCAATGTTTGAAATCTCCACTGAAATTGTGAAGAAAAAAAAAAGGTGATAGATTAATTTGAAAATGTGTACCTAACTCCAAGTAGTAAAATCTGCTATCCCAAAATGTCCTACCCTTACCTAAGTCCCATTACAACTTGAAAGTCCTCAAAAAGTGTATATGTTTGTTGCATTGTGATTCCTAAATAGAATTTTTTTTTTCAAGCCTATGATAGCGTGATGCATGTTCTAGGATTTGAGTGATAAATTCATAACCCTTGTTAAACACTTGAAAGAAAAATTAGTGATATTGTGTGAAGAGAGAGTTGAACTTGATGAATGAATGCTAAGTGTACAAATGGTGTTTTTTTTTTGTAAGCAACCATGGAGCATGATGAATGTTTTTTAGTAGTTGGAACTTTGATAATTGAGTTTGATTTGATTTTACAAATGAAGTTTAACTTTTCTTTTAACTGTACCATATCTGAAATAAATTGTTGTTTGGGAACAAGCAATAGATTAAGTTTGGGGTTGTGATGACTATTCATCATATGCATATCTTTTATTCTTTAGTTAATCTAAGGAGTTATTTAATATATTTTATTGATTTTAGTTCTTTGATTTAATAAAATGTTTATGTTTTTATTTCCTTGATTAAGTAGGGATTTTTCGTAGTTTTACATTACTTCTTTGTTTTTGTGCAGTGCTGAATTTTGGTGCAAAGTCAACATTACCTATGTGGAGTATTTTAGCCATATTAGGAGTTGTAGATGTCCAATTAGAGTCAAACCAAGTGCAAATGAAATCTATGATTCATAGATACAGCTTTCATAAAGACATCAGAACCAAAGTCAGATTCAAAAAAGGTAAAAAAAAATGCAGAAAACGTCAAATAGAAAAAGTTATGTGCCTAAAGCGCAATTCTACACAGGTGAATCTGTCAATATGCGTTTGAAGCACAAATCATGCGCCTGGGGTGCGGGGCACGTGGCAGAATACATTAAAATGCTTTTTTTTCTCACTTTCCAGTGATCTTTTTTACTATTGGTAAGTTGGGAAACTTGTGCCCTAGCAGGGAAACTCAAAGACATCGGTTTCTAACATCATCATGTCATGGCATATGCATCTTAGTGGGTTGTGTGAGAATATTTGATTTTGATAATGCATCATCTTGTCATGACATATGCATATTTGTGGAAGTTGTCTTTGTGGAAGATTTATTTTCTTTATTGGTATGAGTATTTTTTTTTTTTTGTTGTGAAATTTACCTTTATGGCAGATTTATTTTCCACGTTTATATGGGTGACTTCTTGTGTGGAAGTTGCTTTAGAGGCATGTATATCCATATCATGTAGTTTTTAGGAGCATGCATAGAATTGCACTGCCTTGTGATTATTTTTTTGTGATTAATGTGTATTGTCTCTTAGATGATTCAATATTATAATGAAAATGAATCTATTGTCTCTTAGATGATTCAATATTATAATGAAAATGAATTTTCCTTGAGTGATTTGCACGTTATAATTTGTTATTATTTCCTTGAATGTTTTAATATGCGGTGATGTGTTTGATATGACTCTATGTTGATTACTTGCTTTTTTTCCTCTTTACTTATATTATACTATCAACATGATTTTAAAACTCAACTCATTCGTTTGTTTGTGTATGCATTGATAGGTCATATTGACGGAGAGTCTTCAATTGTATTTTATTAACAACAAGAAATGAAAAGAGTTTGCGACGCTTAAAAATGATATTTGTGGCGGTTGTATCCGCTGCAATAACTACAAGAAATCCCTTCATTTGTGGCCAACTTTACAAATATTTTATGGCTGAAAAAAACCCTCACAAATTAGTGACCGAAAAAACCCTCACAAATCCAAAAATTTAAATTGGTCTTTATTTGTGGCTGAAAAAGCCCTCACAAAAGACTTAAAATTTAGTTGGATTTTGTGGCTGCCTAAGCCCTCACAAAATCACAACGTTGTTATTTTGTGAGGGTTTAGGCCGCCACAAAATCAAGCTAAAATTTAAGTCCTTTGGGAGGACTTTTTCAGCCACAAAATCAATCGTTTGTGAGGGTAAAGGCCGCCACAAAGGAAAGCCGTTTGTGGCCACCCAGGCCGCCACAAAAGCATTGATCCGTTGCACTTTGTGGCTGCAAAGGCCGTCACAAACTCCCATTTTTATGTTGCACTTTGTGGCCATCCAGACCACCACAAATGCCATATTTGTTTACCGTTAAAGCCGCCACAAATTTCCATTGTACCATTGGATTTTGTGGCTGCTTTGGCCACCACAAAGGTTCAATCATTTTCTATAAATATCACTTCACTCCTCTTATCATTTTTCACTTATACCTTCTCTCTAAACCTTCTTTCTAAATTTTCTCTTCACCTTCTCTCTACAAAAATTATTTCTCCAAGCTTTTTCCTTACTATCTTGGAGTTTGGTAAGTTTATATTATATATTTAGTTTTTTAATTTTATTTTTGATTTGAAGTTATTTGTTTCATTAATATTATTGAATTTTTATTTTGACAGTGGTGATATTGTGTTTACTTTGAAGAGTTCTCAGCCCTGTGAAAGCTTCAAGTCAGACACTACCCGACATCAAGTTAGTATTTTATACATTTTAAATATAGATTAGTAAAATATGTGATATTATAAATATATTTATATTATTTTTAAAATATAGATTAGTAAAATATGTGTTATTATAAATTTATTTTAAAAAAACTAGAAGTTATGTTGTTTACATAATATATGATAAATACAAATTTAAAACACATGTAAAACTTATTGATTTTAATATAACTATTTTTTAAAAAAATATTATTAAAATTGATGATATTAATATTTGTTGTTAATTATTAAAAAGAGTTAAGTAGTAGAGTTCGTACAAAAAATTTATATACTTTAACAGTCTCTATTTTTATTTATATATAAGGAGTTATTTTATGAAAAAAATTCATTAAACTTCATTTAAAATTTTATTTTTGTTTATATAATTATAGTCTTCATAAAAATTTATTATATAGTTTGTAAATGCTCCCCTAACTGACATATTATAAAGTATGTCAAAATTTATATATAATGCTTTCTAAAAATAAAAAAATTAATATATAAAACATTGATATATATATATATATAACTTATATATTTATTTAATTTTAAGAATAAACATATATATATATATACACATGGTTGAACACATTCTCAATTTTGCGAGAGCCTAGAAAATTGTCGAATATGAAAGGGGATGAGATGTTCATGTTGTTTATGTCGATGTAGACGGTTTAAGAGTGAATATGAAATAAGAGTGCATTCATATCGTCGGATAATATTCCAACAAATAATGATGGAGGGAGTGGAGCTGATCCGAAAAATTATTACCATGATAAATAAAAATTTGAAACACATGTAAAACTTATTGATTTTAATATAACTATTTTTTTAAAATCATTATTAAAATTTATGATATTAATATCTTTTTGTTAGTTATTAAAAAAAGTTGAGGTTGAGTTAATACAAAAAATTTATATACTTTAACAGTCTCTATTTTTGTTTATATATAAGGAGTTATTTTATGAAAAATTTCATTAAACATCAGTTAAAATTTTATTTCGATTTATATAATTATAGTCTTCATAATAATTTATTATGTTCCGTCATTTTCACATCAACTTCCTCAACCTCAACTAGATCAAACTGCATACCGACCAACTATGCCAACAACTGACTTGACCAGACCATATTTAAATTAACCTCAACCAGCTATGGCTCATCCTCCGACTAGTGGTGGTGTAATTGAAGATGAAATCCAATTTCAAACCATGATATCTCCTTCAGCACAAATTAATAATACTTTTGAGGGACTTCTGTCGTCGAGTAACATTCCAGCAAATAATGATGGTGAGAGTGGAGCTGATCAGAGGAATTATTATGAGGATTGATGTATTTGAATAATTTCATAATTTTATTTTCGGTTTGTATGAACACATTTATCTTGATCTAGTTAATTATTGTGTGTTTAATTTTTGGTTTGTAAGACATGATTTATTAATTTTGGAATATTTTATTTGGTTTGGTAGTAATTACTTTAATTAATATAATATTATATTTTTATATATAATAGTTATTTTAATTTTTAAATTTAATTTTAATTTAAATTAATCTTTAATTATAATTATAATTTAAATATTATTTTTTAAATTTAATTTAAATGATAATTAAATGGTAATATTATATTTTTAATTTAAATTTAAATATTATATTTTAAATTTAAATTAAATTATAATATTGTAATTTAAATTTAAATTTTAAATTTATATTCATATTTATTTATTATATATAATATTATTTTTTAGTATTAATTTTGAATTTAATAAAATAATTTTTTTAATAAAGTTAATATTTTGTGGCGGGCTAAACCCTCACAAAATATTTATTTTTTTAATCTGGAACATCATTTGTGGTTGCCTAAGCCATCACAAAGGAAAGCATTTGTGGCAGTCTAGGCCCCACAAAAGCTTAATTTTGAAAAATCAGTTTTAACCTTTGTAGCGGTCTAAGCCCTCACAAAATGAGGCATTTGTGGCGGCCTATGCCCTCACAAAAATGAGTCATTGTTATAATCAGCTAGTTAGAAACCACTACCCAAGTTCTAAACATTTGTATTCAAACCCAATTATTGTTTTAATGTTCGTACAACAATCTAGGGTTGTTAGACTATGTGGAAAGTACTTGGTTGGTAGAGCCAAGGTGTATGTTTCTTAAAAGTATGGGGTTGTCAAACTGTTTGAGAGGATTGGCTTGGAGAGTCAGGTGTTTTGTAATTCAAGTTGTTGAATTAGTGGATTAAATCATTATGAGTGAAGAGATTAGATTTAACCAAGTTAGTGGTGAACAATGATAAATTACTTGTGTCACCTTATTTTTGCACTCCTTAGTTTTTTTTATTGCTTCTACTCAAAATAAATCATGAACTATGAACAAGTTCAATCAAATAATCAAAAAGTTATCAATTTAGTCAATCACATTTCACTACAAGAATATATGAATTTTGTGAGGGCCAAAAGCCCTCACAAAGGGAAAAAAAAAAAACAGCCACAAAGGTGGCTTTTGTGAGGGCTTTTGGCAGCCAGAAAGAAGCTGGTCACAAAATTTTGTGAGGGCTTTTGCAGCCACAAAGGAGCTGAATCAGGTTGGCATTTGTGAGGGCTTTTGCAGCCACAAAAGACAGGCATTTGTGAGGGCTTTTACAACCACAAAAGTCTGCCTTTGTGAGGGCATAGGCCGCCATAAAGGACAGGCTGAATTTGCCTTGTTGGATGTTTGTGAGGACTTTTGACCGCCACAAAGGATTGCTGACTGGACCTTTGTGAGGGCTTTTGGCCGCCACAAAGGATTGCTGACTGGACATTTGTGAGGTTTTTTGGCCCGCCACAAAGGATTGCTGACTGGACATTTGTGAGGCTTTTTGGCCCGCCACAAATGCCAAGCTGAATTTGCTGACTGGACATTTGTGAGGGCTTTTGGCCGCCACAAATGCCAACATAATTAATAAATTAATTTTTAATTCTAAATTAATAGTTTATTACAATATTATATATAATAAATTAATATAATTATAATATTAAAATTTAAATTATAATTAAATTAAATTTGAAATATAACGTAATTATAAATTAAATTTAATATATATATATATATATATATATATAATAAACTAATCTTAATATAATTAAAAATTTAAAATAAAATATTTAAATTAAAAATAAAGATTAATAATTAAATTAAAGATTAATTTAAATAATAAAATATTAATAATAAAATATTTAAATTAATAAAAAAAATATTTAAATTATTAATAATAAAATATTTAAATATTTAAATTAATAATTATAGTTATAATTAATCATTAATTTAAATTAATGTAAATTATAAATAAATTATAATTTAAATTAAAATTTAAATAAAATTAAAATTAAATATTAAATATTAAAATTAAAATAAATATTATATATAAAAACATAATATTAATAATAATTAAAGCTAGCTATAGCAATTATGACAAAATCAAATAAAACATGCATTCCAAAATTAACAATTAATGTCTTACAAACCTAAAATTAACAAATAATGTCTTACAAAGTGGAAATTAATTAAGCACACAATAATGTCATACAATCCAAAAATAATATTTTCAAATTCTTCAAATCACATCAATCCTCATAATAATTCGTCTGATCAGCTCCACTCCCACCATCATTATTTCCTGCATTCATACCCGACGAAAGAAGTCCCTCAAAAGTATTATGCATTTGTGTTGGAGGAGACATCATGCTTTAAAATTGAATTTCATCTTCAATGGCACCACCAGTAGTCGAAGGAGGAGCCCTAGCTGGCTGAGATTGATTTAAATCTGGTCTGATCAACCCAGCTGTTGGCATAGTTGGTCGGTATGTAGTTTGATGATCTGGTTGAGGTTGAGGAAGTTGATGTGAAGATGATGGAGCATACTGATAATTATGAAAATATTGTTGTTGCTGAAACATTGGCTGCTACTGTTGCTGGAAGGCAGAGTTCGAAGGATCTTGGTGTTGTTGTTGGAAATTTGGAGGCGGTTGCTGCTGCTGGGAGTATTGAGAGTAATTTTGTTGCTGCTGGAAAAGTGGTTGTTGATGCAAGTATTGAGGCCGAGGCGGGAACAGTTGATGAAACACAGGAGGAAATGAAAATTGTTGTTGTTGAAATTGCTGTTGCTGCTGAAACTGCCGCTGCTGCTCTTGAAACCTCTGTTTCCATTCCTCATTCAATTTATCAATTGCGGCTTGTATCAGCTGCTGTGTCCTTTCTTCTTGCTCACTTGCCCATTGCTCCTTTAACTGGTCAAGATTATCTATCGGCGCCGAACGATGAGATCGATCCGTACTAGCATAAGAAGAAGACGTCTCAGTCTAAATATAGCCGGTTGGACCTTTCACAAAGGTTGGTGATAAAGTACCGGCTCCCAGCACACGCCCTTTGTACTTGCCACCACTGATGTTCATAAAATTTGCAGTCTCATATTGTTTCTGCTGCACTGGAGTAGCTCGCATAACAGGAGGAAGAGTAGCTTGATGATCATCCCGTTCTTTCATGACTTGTTCAAGTTGTTCCTATATTAGAAATTAAAACATTAAAAATTAAATTAGTTAATAATTAATATATAATAATTTAAAGGTGTAAATATATAATAATAAATATATAATAATTACCTGAATCGTTTTTGATAACGAGTCAATATACTCATTTGTTTGAGGATTAACATGAAGATAGCGATGTATCTCAACCTGAGTGACCTCCCTTCCAAGTTGCTTTTCCTAAAATATATATTAAATTAATGTCAAGTTTTATAAGTTGGTGAAATGTGATGATTAATTGAATAAAAATTAATAGATATATATTATAAATAATAATTAATTACCATAAAATATTTAATTTCCCCTGCAGACATGGAACCTCCCTTATGAGTACTGGTACCCCTCTCAAATGCTCTATTAATCTTTGCTTTTTCTCTCTTCTGTTTGTAAGCATCTGTGTTCCACTTCCTTCACAAAGTAGTCCAAACATTTTCACCAATCCAATTAGGCCGTTTATCCTCGCCCTTATTACATGCGTAAGACAACATAGATGAGAGACGCTTCGAAAAGCGATGGTCAAATGAAGGCAAAACTGCGGCATCATGCTCTCTTTTCCAAATACATTTAGTCTGTTGTTTGTTTAAATTTAAAAAATATTAAAAATATAATTCAATTAAGCAATCAAATGTATATATAATTAATTAGTACTTAAATAAATTAATGTAATCACTTACTTTGAAACAATGTAGAAACTGATCAACTTCCCTAAATTGAGGTGTCTTATCCTCTTTAATCCCACCCCAAGACAACCATGGTTTTTTGTATTTCTCTTGTATAACTTCAGCAATTGCCTTTGCAGATGGTTTAAAAGGAAGATATCTTCAAAATTTACATGCAAATTAAATATAAAAATTAATTAATAAAATAATGTAACATGATATGCAATAATAAAATATTTAACAATCATAGTTTACATACCCATCTCCTTCTGGAATTATGACAATGCGGTTGTAGCAATCAACACATCCGGGTTCCATTATTTTGTCTACGTATAAGGATCTACTGGGACCTCCGAATATAGAGGAATAGCTCCACCACTAGTACCAATGGTCGGCATCGGCATGAGAGATGGGTCATTAACAACACGTGGTCTAGCAACTTTTTTCATACCACGTGATGTTTTGGATATTCCTTGTATTGCCACCGTTCCTGGTCCTCCTGATCCATCTGAACCTCCTGATCCTCCTACTCCCACTGAAGCCATGTCTATATATATATATATATATATATACATCCATATATATAATATAATATATGTGTGTATGTACAATTAACATAAGATTAATTATTTGTAAATAATAATGAAATAAAGAAATATACATAAATAAATAAATAAATTTTATACATATATAAATTATTATATATCCATACACATATATATATATATAATAATGAAATATATATAAATAAATTTTAACACTCACATAAATAAAGAAATATATAATATTATACATATCAATATCCATACAAATATATATATATATATATATATATATATATATATATATATATATAGCCTAATTAATAAATTGTCTTCGTCTTGGTCATCTTCATCATCAGTATATTCATTTGATGAGTGAGTTAAGTCAATATTGCCTTCATCGTTCTCTAATTCATCTATTTCTTGTTCATCACCTTCTTCTCCAATGTGTGACTCATGACAAAGTTGACTAATAGTCTCATCTCCAATCACATGATCCAAATTTGACATTTCATCCATTTGAAATGCAACTTCTTCATTTTCACCTGCTTCAACTTCTTCTATTCCACTCGTTGGTCTTGTTTTGATTGCAACACACCAACCTTGCTTGCTTCTGACAGTTGATGGATAAGGAACATAATACACTTGTCTTACATTATAGGCCAGGGCAAATGGATCAAACCGTGGATATCTTTTGCTCATTCGAATGTCTAAAGTATTGGATATCAAATTGATTTTAGTTCTTCTGCTAGATGGATCAAACCACTTACAATAAAACAACACCACTTTTTTCGCATAATCTAGGAACGTGTAGTCAATTTCATAAATATACTCAATTATGCCATAGAAATCTTCTACTACACCACTATGAGAGACACTTTTCATACAAACTCCACTGTTAATTGTTTCTTTTCCTTCAGTCCAAGATTCAGTGTGAAATTTGTATCCATTGATGTAATAGGTGTGCCATTCTTTGAAACTTCTACTTGGGCCCATAGATAAGTGCCTTAAGTGGATGTTGATAGGAGTTTGTTCTTCTAGATGCACTTGTTGTTGAAACCATAATGGGAAATTTGAATGTATATCATCAGACGATTGTCCCGTATTTAAAAATGCCTTGATCGATGACCATATATATGGTGAATATCAATTTAATCATATAATAAAATATAATTATTTAATAAGATCGGAGAGGAATTTGAAACGTACTCAATGTATGGTTTAACTTCAGTGCAGTTAATCAAAACGTGAACATGTGCCGCATTAAATACTTTGTCGCTTGGCCAGAAAATCGTAAAATCCCTACCAGCATGATGACCAGACAAGCAAAAAACCGATAAAGCATGTGGATGACGTATAACACTATCAGTAGCGTTTCTTCCGTTAACTGGTGACAATGTTTCATTGTTGAAATAATGAGAACAAAAGTGTGTTGTTTCACGGTGTAGGTAAGATGAACAAATTGAGCCCTCAACTCTAGCTTTGTTTTTCACCGACCGTTTTGAATAACCCATGAACCTATAATATACAAAGAGATGTACAATAAGCTCTATGTATATATATATAAGTTGAAGTATATTGAAATTAAAGAGATGTATGTATATATATCACATTTCAAATGGATACATCCATCTATACTGAACTGGTCCACCAAACCTAGCTTTACTTGCAAGATGCACTGAGAGATGCTCCATCGAATCAAAAAACCCAGGAGGAAATACTTTCTCCAACTTACATAGAATGATCGGAATGTCATTTTCCATCTTGATCAGATCTTTACCAATGAGTGTTGAAGAACACAAATTCTTGAAATATTGACTCACTTCAATAAGTGGGTTCAATACATGTGTCAGTAAAGCACTAAAGGCAATAGGAAGTAAACACTCTAAAAATATATGACAATCATGACTTTTCATCCCATGCATCCTCCCATTTTCCACATCAGCACATCTTGCCAAATTAGAACAATAACCGCTAGGCGTCTTCAGCTCTTTGATCCAACGATAAACAGATTTGGCTTCATCAGTAGATAAAGTGTAATTTGCACGAGGTTGAAGGGTCTTGCCGTTTTGTTCCCCAACAACAAATCTGGTCGTCTGCAATATATAGCTATGTCTTTTCTTGCTTTGTCATTATCTTTTGTTTTTCCTTTCACGTTCATCACAGTATTAAAGATATTGTCAAAGAAATTTTTCTCAATATGCATAACATCGAGATCATGTCTCAAAAGATTATCTTTCCAATACGGTAGATCCCAAAAAATACATCTTTTTGTCCAATTGTGCCATTGTCCGTAACCTTGTGGTTTACAAGCCACACAATTAACAACATGTACCTTTGGCATATCTTTTACTTTATTCCAAACTTGTTCCGATGTCAATTTCATCGGGGGTTCTATACTTTCTACATAGCCCTTCATAAATGCAACTTTGTTCCTTCTAAATGCATGATCAGCAGGTAAAAACCTACGATGCGAGTCAAACTACGATGCCTTCCCACTAAATTTTAAAGTAAATGCTTTCATATCTTCCATACAAATAGGACAAGCTAGTTTACCATGGGTGCCCCATCCTGACAACATCCCATAAGCGAGGAAATCATTAATGGTCCATATCAATACAACTCTCATCATAAAATTTTCTCTCCGAGCAATATCATATGTCAAGACACCATTCCACAACCTCTTCAAATCTTCAATTAAAGGTTGTAAATAAATATCAATACCAGTTGTAGGATTAGAAGGACCTGGTATCACAGCAGCTAAGAACATATAAGGTTTAGACATACACATATCAGGAGGAAGATTGTAAGGAGTAACAATAACCGGCCAACAAGAATAAGGAGTAGACGATGCTTGTATGTAAGGCGTAAATTCATCTGAGGATAATCCAAGTCTTACATTGCGTGGATCTGACGCAAAATCAGGATGTATTTGATCAAAGTGTTTCCATGCCTGACCATAAGACAGATGTCGCAACTCGCCTGAATTTCTTCTATTCTCATAATGCCACATCATCTTTCCTGCAGTTTGTATTGATGCAAACAATCTTTGCAATCTTGATACAATAGGGAGGTAAAACATTGCTTTCCTTGGAATTGATTTTCCCTTACTTATCCTTGAGTTATTCCTTTGGTGATACCTTGGTTCTTGACAAAACTTGCATTCAACTAAGTTTGCATCATTCATACCGAATTCATTGTCATAATACAACATGCAACTTTTAACACAACAATCAATCCTCTTGACACCTAATCCTAACTTTGACACTAACCATTTTGCATCGTAATAACTTTGCGGCAAACCATCTCTTACAGGTGTTGCGTCTAGCATCATTTTAGTCATCAAATCCACAGCTAAATCAGGAACATGAAATTGAGACTCTAGACCTAATAGTCTAATACACATTGATGACTTTGAGTTTGAAGAACCTTCAAACAATGGTTTATTTGTCTCTTTCAAAAGACCATAAAATCTCTGAGCTTCTTCATTGGGAAGTCCATCGGTATCATCATATTGATCTTCATTGAATGAGAAATTAACCCCAACAGCATCCGAGATCATATCATTCATCGCCTCAAAGTGTTGATAGTTATAATAATCTATACCTAACATGTTAGTACTACTTGAAGGACCTATGTTAAAATTCTCCAAAGATGTACTAGTATTTATAGGCGTCGCCGAAGACTCTTCTCCATGATTAGTCCAAATCCAATAGTTAGGCATAAATCCGTCTGCATACAAATGCACTCTTATTTCATCTTCACTTTTAAACCGTCTACATCGACATAAACAACATGGACATCTCATTCCCCCTTCATCTTGGACAATTTTTTGCACTCTCGCAAAATTGAAAAAGTCTTCGACCTTGTTAGCAAAACGTTGTTTAAGACCCTTTCTTCCGGGAAAATTTATATCGTACATCCAACTACGGTCTAAATTCATAGTTGCTTTATATATATATATATATATATATATATATATATATATATATATATATATATATATCGATGTTTTATATATTAATTGCTTTATTTTTCAAAAGCATTATATATAAATTTTGACATATTTATATGTCAATTAGGGGAGCATGCATTTGCACACAATATAATATATTATTATCAATACAGTAAATATATATAAACCAAAATACAATTTCAAATTATATATATATCAATACTATCAAAAACTATCAATACTAACAAAAAAATAATAATTAAATAAACATTATATATATTAATTTGCAAAAAATATAATAAATTATAAATAATATAATAAAATATCAATACTTATAACAAAAAATAATAATTAATATGATAAATTTTAATAATGTTTTTTTTAAAATCAATAACTTTGATATATATGTCAATTAGGGGATTATATATTAATTAATTTGTAAACAATATAATAAATTATTAATCAAGACTATATCATTATACAAATATATATGTCAATTATGATGTTTTTTTAAAAATCAAGACTAATAATCAAGACTTATTTTTAACAAAAAATATTAATATCATCCATTATTTTAATAATGTTTTTTTTAAATAATAATTATATTAAAACCAATATATTTTAACCGTGGTTTGAAACTTTAATTTATCATATATTAATATGTAAACAATATCATTCCTATTTTTTTAAAAATAAATTTATAAAACTAATCTAAATATATATTACTAATCTATATTTTAAAATTAATATATATATATATATATATATTTATTAATCTAAATTTAAAATATATAAAATACTAACTTGATGCCGAGTAGCGTCTAATTTCAAGCTTTCACTCACGTACGATGCTTGCAAGTCTTCGAAACAATTAACAAGCACTATAAAAATAAAAATCAATAACATTAATTAGTTATATCAAATTAAAAAATAAAATTATAAAATTACATATACAATATAATTTATACTTACCAAATTTAAATGAAGAGTAATTTTGTGTAGAGAGAAGGAGGAGAGAATAGTGACAATGAAGTTTTAGAGAGAAGTTGAATGTGAAAAAATGAAGTAGGAGGGTTCGAAATATATATAGGATTGGCCTTGAGCATTTGTGGCGGCCAAAGCAGCCACAGTGCCAACAGGTATAAGGATTTTGTGGCGGCCTGGGCGGCCAGAAACCACAACGGACATATTGCCTTTTATGGCCGCCAGAAAAGCTAACGGCTAGTCCATTTGTGACGGCCTAAGCGGCCAGAAATGCCAGCTGGAATTAGGCGTTCTTTGTGGCGGCCTTTGCAGCCACAAACGCCACGTGTGCATTCCTTTGTGGTGGCCCTTGCAGCCACAAACGCACTGGTCTTCTCAATCTTTTGTGATGGATTTGGCCCTCACAAAAGTCATCCTTTGTGGCTGTAAAAGCCCTCACAAAATCCAGAAATATTTAACTGGATTTTGTGGCTGCCTAAGCCCTCACAAAATCACAATGTTGTGATTTTGTGAGGGCTT